>JAVYIG010015457.1:0-35874 GCA_035222895.1 Strongylocentrotus droebachiensis
CAAAGTGCGCAGGTTCTCGTACGCATATAGATGCGCGTTGCAAATGATAAAATACGGCCCGGTGAATATGAGACTTTAATTCATGCTTTTTTAACACGTAATAGTCCATAAGCTTTTCATGAGAGGGTAATATGGTCTCATATTTACTGATTAGCTCTTTTAGGATTATAAGAAGTGTAATATGATTTTGTAAAACCACTGCTCAGATGTCTGATACGGGTAATAATGTGCTTTAATTCTGTTCCTGTTTAGCATATCCTTTGGACCATGAAACAATCCTAGCACTACAGCCTGGCCACTACAATTGCTTGTATCTTCCAAACCTCTCAAGAAGTTACAATTTGCTATCAGTATCAACTGCATTTTTAGTGAGGCATATTTGGCTTGTACATCAAATCATTCGGTTCCGCGTCTGGTCCAGTCTTCGCATCACAAAACTTTTTGTGAAACGAAAAAAGCAAAAGATCTGTGATGCGACCCTTCGTATAATAGAATCACTGTAGGTTTTTCACAAAGTGTCGGGTAAATTGAACTAGCTTTGTAGATGAGAGGTCGGAGTTTATTTCACAAACATTACCCCTGCCATTTTGTGAATAAAGGGGCATGTTTTCACAACATGCACCTGATCCTACATGACGATTCAAACTTTGAAGTAAGCCTGCACATGCCATGTACAGTGTGTACAGCCCTCAAGAGTTAATTTGCCACTGACTGGTATATATTTTCTTTTGGTATATGGACCCTCAAACACCTCTACTATTCTAGACATTTCAGAAATCAGCTACATCAGCAATATTTTTGGTCCAAATGACTGCAGAGCTAATATGAGCTCGATCATTACAAAATTATGATTTGTAAATAATGCTATATAATAGCTTTATATGCTGGCGGTATACATTTTCTTTTTAATGGCGTTATTTGACCCTAGCGCACTTCTAGATGACTTCTCGGAGCTCAAGTCCGTCAGCAAGCAGCCGGCCCTCAGGAATTGCTAAGCTCAGTCCTAGTTCAGAGACCCCAGTACACTGTAAAAAAATAATAGTCAAAATAACTCAATAAAATTAAGGAAAAGAATTGCCTTATTTTTATTAAGTAAATATTACCTACGGCATCTTAAGTAGAATTTACTTATTTTGCTGAATAAATTTTTACTCAGTTAAATCGAGTTACATTAACGTAAATAATTTAAGTATTGTGATCATTTTAGATAATTAAAAAAAAGCTATGATAGGATTACATATTGCACGATTTGGTACCCATCTAATCTAACAAGTAACATCCATAATCATTCACTACTTCTATTTAAGATTAATCACTAATCACTAACACTACTTCTATTTAAGATTTAACCGTATATATATATATCTACCACCATCACAAACTATTACATACGCTTCAATTCGACACATATTGAAAGGCTCCAAATTTTATATATACTTGATCGTAGCATCTTAAAAGGAAAATTGGTTGACAATTTCCTGAAATATCAAGTTTTGATTTGTTTTGAACTGGATAACAATTAAAAATTGTCTTGTCTTTGCTTAGCCATGTTAAATGAATTAGTAAATGTTTTAAAGTCCTTAAATTTTCATTCAACCACAAAAAAGAATTGTTTTATTTTAAACTAGATGGAATTTTGACTGCGCGCAGTCGAAAATGATGCCTCCGCCATAGAGCAATTTAAACAAGTTTGGAGTTTAAATCTCCAGTGGTTCTTGAGATATCATGATAACAATCTCAATGTATGGAATTTCATAAGTTGACCTCTGTGACCCTTGACCTTTGACCTACGTGCTCCAAAATCTAATCAGATTGTCTTCCTATGGTGATACACACTATCATTAAGTTTGAAGTTTAAATCTCCAGTGGTTCTTGAGATATTATGATATGGTGATACATACTATCATTAAGTTTGAAGTAAAAATTCTCCAGTGGTTCTTGAGATATCGCGATAACGATCTCAATGTATGGAATTTCATAAGTTGACCTCTGTGACCCTTGACCTTTGACCTACGTGCTCCAAAATCTAATCAGATTGTCTTCCTATGGTGATACACACTATCATTAAGTTTGAAGTTTAAATCTCCAGTGGTTCTTGAGATATTATGATATGGTGATACATACTATCATTAAGTTTGAAGTAAAAATTCTCCAGTGGTTCTTGAGATATCGCGATAACGATCTCAATGTATGGAATTTCATAAGTTGACCTCTGTGACCCTTGACCTTTGACCTACGTGCTCCAAAATCTAATCAGATTGTCTTCCTATGGTGATACACACTATCATTAAGTTTGAAGTTTAAATCTCCAGTGGTTCTTGAGATATTATGATAACAATCTCAATGTATGGAATTTCATAAGTTGACCTCTGTGACCCTTGACCTTTGACCTACGTGCTCCAAAATCTAGTCAGATCGTCTTCCTATGGTGATACATACTATCCTTGAGTTTGAAGTTTTTACATCTCCAGTGGTTCTTGAGATATCATGATAACAATCTCAATGTATGGAATTTCATAAGTTGACCTCTATGACCCTTGACCTTTGACCTACGTGCTCCAAAATGTAATCAGATTGTTTTCCTATAGTGATACACACTATCACTAAGTTTGAAGTTTAAATCTCCAGTGGTTCTTGAGATATCATGATAACAATCTCAATGTATGGAATTTCATAAGTTGACCTCTGTGACCTTTGACATACGTGCTCCAAAATCTAATCAGATCGTCTTCCTATGGTGATACATACTATCCTTAAGTTTGAATTTTAAATCTCAAATGGTTCTTGAGATATCGCGCTAACAAACTCAATACAAGGAATTTCATAACTTGACCTCTGTGACATGTGACCTTTGACCTACGTACTCCAAAATCTAATCAGATCGTCTTCCTATGGTGATTAATACTATTCCCGAGTCTTAAGTTTAAATCTTAAATGGTTCTTGAGATATTGTGATAACGGTCAAACGGGACGGACGGTACGACGTACGGACGGACAACCCGAAAACATGATGCCTCCGGCACCACCTTCGGTGGCGGAGGCATAAAAAGAGTTTAATTTGGTCCTAATGAATATTCATAAATTATGTAAATATTTCTATAAGGCACTGCATCGGTCCTTACTTTAAAAAGATAAGAATAATCAACATAAATTGTTTGAGTAATACGTATAATTTCTGATTTTGAGTTAAAATTACTAAATTAATACAAGCTGAAATTACTTAAAGTTCTTATGTAATTGATTTTACTTAAATATTCCACGTATGTTCTACTAAATTGAAAGTTTGAGTTAACAAGACTTAAATTTAGTGCGTAAGTGGCAAAACTAATGTTTTCAAGTAAATTCTACATGGAAAAAATACGTAAAAATTACCAATGAACAAATTCTTTTTTACAGTGTAGTGAAGTTAGCAAGGCAGTACGAGGAGAACGCAGATCCTCACAGTGAAACGCTCAACACATGGCACTCCAACCAGGACCAAGCCAAGGAGCGAGGTTCGCAGAAGGAGACTTTTAAAGAGAACACTCTAGATTGCCTTGCCGCAGAGAAAGTCCAAATGGGTATGCTGTTGAATTAAATTGAAATAATATTGTACAAAATGATACAATCAGCTTAAGTGGAGGGATTTAAAAAAAAGGATAAATACTTATCTAAGTTATCCCCTTGAACAATAAGGCAAATAGGTACACAAGGTAAATAAATTACAAATTGAAATTGAAATGAAGTTAGTAACTACAAGACTCTTTAATACTAGTTCTTAAATACAGTATACAATTTTACTCATAGGCACACAAGCACACACACACACACACACCACACACACACACACATGCACACAAATATTCAAAATGCCTGACTCGTATCCTTTACTTGAATGTATTGCTCAAAAAAGTGACGTACGTATATCTCCTTTGTTAATAAAGAGGACGTTATAATAATAATAACTTTTATTTACCCAGGGTAGCCACTTCAGTTATGAAACTGCTCTTCCAGCGGCCCTGCATAACATAATATGTTATTACTACCCTTCTCCAATCTAATAATGCTGAGCGCCTAGCTAGAAGGCAGAAGGTCCCATTGTTATAAGTCTTTGGTATGACTCGGCCAGGGTTTGAACCCACGGCCTCCCGTTCATGAGGCGGGCACTCTAACGACTGAGCCACCATGTCCACAATAATGGAAAAAGGAGTTTGACATTTGGTGCTCCATGAATCAGTGGATTAAACTAAACATATCCATTTAGAGCTGGAATCATACACTTGTGAATACTCACCCAACAATGATCTTAATTCCCTTCTCATTGCAGGTGGCTGTCACACAGTGCCGCAAGGCATGAGCACTGATCAGCATCATGCAACTGGAAATGCAGTAGTTTCAAATTTGAATATGGGGTGAGATCTAATAGTTAAACTTTTTAGAAAATTAGAAAGATATGATTTTCTTTTCTATTGTCTTTTCATTATTTACGATGTTTCTAGGCCCACAGGCTACTCTCAAGAAACTTCTCGAAAGCTTGCACAATGTGCTTTAATTCTGTTCCTGTTTAGCATACATCCTTTGGACCGTGAGACAACCCTCGCACTCCAGCCTGGCCACTACAATTGCTTGTGTCTTCCAAACTTCTCAAGAAGTTACAATTTGCTATCAGTATCAATTGCACTTTTAGCAATGCATATTTGGCTTACATCAAATCATCGGGTCATCGCGTCTGATCGGGTGGTCGCGTTACACAACCTTTTGTAAAACAAAAGCATAAGATGATGTGACCTTTCGTAGAATCATTGTAGGTTTTTCACAAAGTGACGGGTAAATTGAACCAGACCATTTGTAGATGAGAGGGGTTTATTTCACAAACATTACCCCTGACATTTTGTGAATACAGGGGCATGTTATCACAAAAGGTCAGGTAACACAACCAACTGACCCTACATGACGATTCAAACTTTGAAGTAATCCTGCACATGCCCTGTATAGTGTGTACAGCACTCAAGAGCTTACAATTTGCCACTAACTGGTATATATTTTCTTTTGGTATGATATCTCTGGACCCTCAAACACCTCTACTATTCTAGACATTCTAGAAATCAGCTACATCAGCAAGATTTTTGGTCCAAACGACCGCAGAGCTAATAAGAGCTTGAAGGTAATAATATTTTTACAAAATTATAATTTTTAAATAATGCTAATAGCTTATAATTTGCCACCGGTATACTTTTTCTTTTAGCATGGCGTTATTCGACCCTAACACACCTCTAGATGACCTGGAGCTCAAGTCCGTCAGCAAGCAGCCGGGCCCTCAGGAATGGCTAAAGCTCAGTACTAGTTCAGAGACCACAGTAGTGAAGTTAGCAAGGGAGTACAAGGAGAAGGCAGATGCTCCCAGTGAAATTCTCATCACATGGCCCTCCAACCAAGACCCAGCCAAGGAGATAAGGTTGATGATAAACAGTTCGGGAGCATTTCTAGATTGCCTTGCAGAGAAAGACCAAATGCGTATAGGTTATTGAATTAAATTGAATTTATTTTCAACAAAACATAAATAAAAGTGTACAAAATGATACAATCAAATGAAGTGAATGGATGGGACAAAATGTATAAATACTGTCCCCTTAAGCAATAACAAAGCAAAGAGGTACATAAAGTAAATAAATAACAAATCAAAATTTAAATGAAGTCAAAAACTGCAAAACTCTTTACTCATAGGCACACATGCACATGGTTGGCTAATTTCAGACTGTGGCTACTCAGACCACTTTTTACAAATAAAAGATTGTGGTTCTTAGCCTTTTGGCCCTGTGAATCGATCAAAGATTTTTCGTCAGCAGTTTGCCCCCAGAATTGTGTGCGGCCTGGGAGAATGGAAAAACTTAAATTTGGCCAATTCTTTAATTGTTTAAAGGTAATACAAAGTTTTGGTATGGGGTCATGAATTTGGTTCTAATGAACATATTGGAAGCATATGCGATCTTACATTATTCAGTGATCGTTGTCGCGGTTGAAATCGAGTCTAAATTTATGAATTTGTATAGCTCCCTCTCAAGGTCAAGATATCAATTTAGCTATGAAACAATGTTTCTTGACTAAAATTGACCAACTAGCTTTTCCCGTTTGGAACTTATATATCACAACTACATATTCTGAGATTTTCATTGTCGCAGCTACCATTGTACGGCCGTAGCAGCTATTTGAAATTTATCAAAATTTACCGGGAGCACCAGTAAATTTCTATATCAAATTTTTCTTGAAAGCAGAAGTGTTTCAGGGGCTAAATTTTCTAGTGCTTATGATACATCCACAGGGGCATCCAAATATATCACAAGTGTAAAGATTCACTATCCACCCAATTTTCAAAATTTCCCAAAACTTTGTATTACCTTTAATGAAATTTATATGAATAATATTTATGTGGAATTTGATAGCTTCTTGTGCCCCTGATGGGCACTCATGGCGCTTGCTCTATAATGTAGTTAATCGTTGTTAATTTGGACAATGAATCAGGTCTTGAAATTGATTTCATGTTGAAACGAACTTTGTTTGAACTCGTTCAAGATAAGTGGGGAAAAATAATGGGGAAAGGAGTTTGACATTTGGTGCTCCATGAATCAGTGGATTAAACTAAACATATCCATTTAGAGCTGGAATAATACGTACTCATAAATATACCAGCCAGTGATCCGGATTCTCTTCTCATTGCAGGCGAACGGCGCGCCCTTCAACCATCATCAGCACAACACCCCTCCCGCCCAAGGAAACGACGCAGACCCAAAATCCTGCAACAACCTGACATAGCACCCAAGCGAATACGCCAGCAAACCAGCTTTGAGATAACGGAGATCAAGCTAAGGGACATTTCCAACAAGCTTGGTCGCGACTGGAGGATGGTTGGAACTTATCTAGGCTTCAACAACTCTCAGATAGAGGTTATGCTGGAAGAATATCGAGACGTTAAGGTACTTCAACTTTTCCATGAAATTCTGGGGTAGTTTGCTGAGAAATATTTTGACTGTATTTTTAACTTTCATGTGTACTTTCATATTAACTCTCAAAGAACCAAAACAAAAAAGGTCCCTCTACTTTTTGTAAAATGTTTGGTTATCAAGACAATACATTTTAATATTATTTATGTCTTACATTGAAATGAACACTATACTATATTTGCATGGTAAATTTCAGAGTAAAACCCCTGATTTTCATGGTTTTAGATCTAAACAAAGAATTCAAATACCAAGTGAAAAAAGGAATAATAAACTTATACATATATTCGTAAATGGAGTTTTGACATGTAATAACTTTCAGACGAAATAGCTTTACTTGTTATATGTATCCCTCATGTAATGTGCTGCATTTTCATTTCTTTATTTATCTTTTTATTTCCTTTTATTTTCCTCATTCTATCTTTATTCTACTGTTATTCTGGTTGAGTTTGTAATCAATAACATGGAAAAGATACAAAATATATGAAAATATGCACTGAACATAGAAAACTGCAAATTAATATTCTTGAAAGTATTTTCAAAGGGCATTTGTATTTGCAAGGGAGAATCTCGAACATACCCATTTCTCATTTTCTGGTTTCTGGAGTATGATTTTACAGTTTCATGTACTTGTAGCAAAGAACAACCCCTGGAAGGCTTTTTATGCCTCCGCTACAAAGTATGCTGAGGCATAATATGTTTTCTGGTTGTCCGTCCGTCCGTACATCCGTCTGTACGTACGTCCCGTTCTCGTGATCGCATTATCTCAAGAACCAATTGATGTATTCCCTCCAAACTTGGATCATGTATGTATCTTACAGAGCCAATGAACTGATTAGATTTTGGGTTCACAAGGTTGAAGGTCAAAGGTCACAGGCCTCATAATGTATGCAAAAATAGCTCATGATCGCGTTATCTCAAGTAACGGTCAATAGATTCCTGCCAAACTTGGTTCATGTACGGTATGTATTTTACAGAGCCAATGAACTGATTAGATTTTGGGCTCACAAGGTTGAAGGTCAAAGGTCACAGGGCTCATTATGTATGCAAAAATAGCTTGTGATCGCATTATCTCAAGAACCGGTTGATGGATTCTTACCAAACTCAGATCATGTATGTATCTTGCAGAGCCAATGAACTGATTAGATTTTGGAGTCATAAGGTCATGGGGCTCATTATGTATGCCTATAAATAGCTTGTGAGTGCATTATCATTAAAACCGACAGTTGGATTACAATCAAACTTGAATATTAAAAATTGCTTTATGGCGGAGGCATCATTTTCGACTGCGCGCAGTCAAAGGCCTACCTGCTGATATTGTACATAGACAAAAGTCTATTTTTAAAATGTTCATTTTTTTGTTGTTTCTCTACTGCAGGAATGTATCTTCCAGATGTTACTACAATGGCAAAAAACCAATGGTGTCAAGGCTACAAAGGAAAAATTTAAGAAGGCACTGAGGCGATCGCAGCGTGAAGATTTGGCAGATTTCATAGACGAAGCGGATGATCAAGTCCTAGCTAACTGACAAAAACTTTGATGATATGGAAGACTGATGAAGCAGTTCCAGAGTCATGTAAAAGTGCTCCTCTCCCCCCCCCCCCCCCCCCCCCCCTCCCATTTTTTGTGCTTTGGCGGCACTTATGTCCTTGGGCAGGACATTAAATGGCAATTTGGCAATAAATTAATGCAATAAAGCTTTTTATACTTTTTATAGATTGAGTCAACACGTGTCCTTTTTGTGCTCGTCACAACATCACAGAGAAGTAAAGGTACTATGTCCCATTTGCAGGCCAAAAATATGAAAAGGTTAAATTCCAAAAGCATTTGAAAGAAAATATTAATTGAGAACTTCCCTAAAAAAAAAGATTATTAGTTGTCAAATCGAAGTGCTACCAAGACAGTAAGTACTGAATGGTTGTACGTTTTGTGCTGCGCAAAGATTCAATCAGTTTAATTTTGTCCATTACAAGAAGTGGGTTATTGATGTAGACAAATGCTCATGTACCCTTTTCAGCTCATCTTATGTAGTCTAGCAAGTAAACAGGTTTCCATGCATAATTTGAATATTAGGACACTGCTAACGTTTAAATTTCACAGATAGGACATACATGACATATTCATAATTCCTGCAAAGTTCAGCAGAATTGATGTTGGCTGCAAAAGGGACATAGTATCTTTAACAGCTGTATTAAATAATTAATTATTACTTTAATAAACAGGAGTGTCACAATGTGACTGGAATTTCTTTCATTCTAAACTCTCCTGACCCTGTCGAGTTGTATAGGCAGAGAATCATAGACAGGGGCTAGCTGAATGGATGTTGTTTGGCAGCAATTTAGGCAGTAACTATAGGCCTAGGTCAACTAACTGGGGTTCTCTAGTAGAGCAGGTGCTTGTCTTAAGTGTGGAAAGGATGAGGAGAATGTTAATAGGACAGTTTTGTATAGAGGATTCAGTAAAAGGAATTTGGATGGACAGTTTTGGCATTAGGAATATGAAGAATGTTAAGGAGGTTACTATTTAGAGAGCCAAAGTGGGTTGGAAATTTAGGGCAGTTTATCTCGAGAGGATCAGACCTTTCTTAAACTTGGTCTGATCTTGGAGTGAATGAGGGGTGTTGGCCGCGACGGTGAATGTTACAGCCACAGGCTACATGCATGCGGCTGCTGGCATAGCAGACTTTCCTTATGTTATGGGACCAGGCAAGGACCAGGCAGCACGTACAGGCCGTACATGGTAGAAACCTCATTAGCCCTCGCCTCATCTTTACTCATTGTTTGGACATCTGAACTGTAAGTTACAGAAATAAATGCGTTACCTTATTTGTAGTTATCTGGAAGGAAGATTATTTCATATATTTCATAAAGAGAAAGCTATTTTCTATGTACTATGGGAAAATGGATTTTTGTTTTATCTTGCAGGTTGAATAAGGAAGAGTTGAAAATAAACTTGAGTTCTGGTAATGCGATTGCGTTGTGAAAGAAAAGGTGTGGAATGGATCAGAAAGCATGTAAGTAATGGTGTGTAATGCAAGGTTCTGGAGTCATCAAAATCATCATAAATTTGGCAGAGTCTTGGTAAGTAACAATCACTTACACATAAAGATGTATGGTGTCGGGGCTAGTACTACCCTGATTTCCTTATCTTTCTATGCTCATTATACTCGGCCAGTATACATTTTCTTCCAAATTTGTTTGGCACTTGACATTTATTTGTAATCTTGAACATTCAGTGTAAGTTTTGTTAGATTCTGTGAGAATTCATTGTCTTTTTTTTTACCAGAACTCAAGTTTATCTTTAACCTTGATTAGTTTGTTTGCTTACAATTGCATTGTACTGAAAAGTTATATATATAACTACATGTAAAGACATATGTGTGATTTTATATTTTCCAGGTGAAAGATACCGTACACAGTCGTTTATAAATGTCGCCTATTTAATTGGTTTATGTCAGTGAAGTTAAGCTCTAGAGAATGTAAATGATTGTTGTAAATTGTTAGGATTTATATCGTTATAGCTATCATGTTTATTTTGGTAGACGGTTGACTTTTTTGTTTCGATTTAATTCTTTTAGGGACGAGCTGGGCTCATAGCCATAACCCCATGCACACATCAATGGACATGTGCTCGTAGTCGACACGCTCACTCAGGCAAAGTACTCGTATCAAGTCGTCAAGTCAACGCCGTTGCGGTCGTTTACCGGTACTTGGCAGTTCATGCACCGGGTTACTTCGTACACCGGAGTACTCAGAAACAGGAAGAGGTTGTATTTACGAACTCTTAATCGGGACTCTCTAACCCAACAATTTACTTGTATATACAAAGACCGGGCAAGAGTCGGTGGATTATTGCTTGTATGTAATGCCCTGAAGGATGACTTGGTCATCAGGTCATCGCTGGTAATATCTATTTTTCGCTAGTAATATCCGCTGAATAAGCCGGGGGGGGGGGGGGGGGGGCGGGTGAGGGTGAGGGTAAGAGGACATTTTTTTTTTTTGTCCCACAATTTGCAAATTTGACCGTTCGACATTACGTTTCGTTGGGGGGGGGGTAATGTTATCTTTTTTAGGTCGTCCATTTGGACATAATATCTTTAACAGGTGTATTAAATAATTGATTATTACTTTAATAAACAGGAGCTCTTCGTGCATTTTGCTTCAAAAATGGGAATTATATTGGGGCAAAAATAGGCAATTGGCACAAAATTATCATGGTATTTAATAGAGAGCTTTCAATAACATGTGCACTTCCATGCTTGTTTTCCTTTTTATTAAATTCACAGTACTTGGAGAATGAACAGGGACTTAATTACAGGTAGAATTTATCACTAATAACGACTAAATTATTCATACCTTACCAAGATTTGCAAATGTTTAAGTACGTGAACAAATTAGGGCTTACATCTCTAAGTATTCAACAAAGGCTTGAGTTATGAAAAATACATCAATTTAACAAGAGGTATAAATTATTCTGTTTTATTAATAAGGGAATAATAAACAGTGATTTATTTATTTTTATTATTCAAACTTTTTTGAAATACCTTGAGTACTTAAATTAAATTGTCACTACGCAATATTCAATCACACAGTTAAAAAATGATACTGATTTTTTTTCTCAATACAAATTTCATTTTTTTACATTTCGGTTTTTAATCTTTTAAACTACAGTCGGACCTGTCTTAGTGGCTACCTCTCTTTAAAGGCCACTCGTCGATCTATAGTGGCCACTTTCTCTGTTTCCCTTGGATGGCCTTGATAGACAAGACAAGTACGACTGCAGTTTTTAATTGTAAATTAAGAAGAAAGAAAAAAATCTTCAAATTCAATTTTTCCAGCAATTTTTGATCATTCAGTAACAAAAATTAAACAAAAACATTAATTTCTTTTTTTTTAAATGTCCAAGCACAGTATTACAAGAACACCCTGTTCCTTGGCAGACAGTGTCCTCTGCCAAAGGCTATAACAGGTATTATGTTCTTATAAAAGACCAGTTGGAGAGCTTTGATTGAACTAATAAGTTGTATAGCTTTATTGAGGCTCTATGTCAGTCAGACATCTTTGTAGGCATCTCTTCTACAAGTACTCATTGTTTCATAACATGACCTGGCATGAGTCATGGGTTGCAGGTCATTCTATATTTAGTTATACAGGTTTACATATACATATATAAAACTTCCTAAACTGGACAGAGTGACAGGGTGGACTACCTGTACACTCGCGACTGTACTAGGGCATTATTCTGTCCCTTAAAGCTGGAGTACTGTCGCTTTCAAATATATATCTTATTACGCGACAGTCCATATCTTTCAAGGTTGCGATTCGCGAAACTGGAATTCTCCGTTGAGGTTGAGTGATATCTGTTGATTGTTGTAATCAAAGTGACTGATTAAATCCGGTTATATTTTTAAACTATAACATGCAAATATATATCATGCTCATGCAATCCTGCAGTTATGTTTTAAAGTCCAAATTGAACTCTGTAACTATAAACTATTTACAAAACGCGAAAGTCTTTCTCTGTGGTTCGCTTTCATTTATTTACAAGTTCAAGCGATCTGGCGGTTTAATAACTCGTCCGCTTCTGGTTCTGGTTGATGACGTAGTTGAGCTTTCTCCAGATGCTGGTTGCTCTGTAGCTTCTGCAGTGTCATCTAGCTCGAAGTCATCCTGTGTTGGTAGTGTAATAGACTCGGCTTGTTGTTGACGTGGGACTGGCCTGAGGTGACGTCTGTTTCTGCGACGTATCTCTCCTGTTTCTGTGACGTATCTCCTGTTTCTGTCTCGATCTGGTATGATCTGTTTCGATCCTGGACAGACCTGACAATACCACGTTTCGACCAGGTGTTGGTTTTCATGTCTTGGAGTATGACATGATCTCCAGGCTTTAGCTTTGACAAGTCTCGAGCATGTTTGTCGAATCGCTCTTTTTGCTTCACCTTATGATCCTCCTTTCTTCCCCTCACTGATCGAGTATTGACCTGTTGGTTGTCAAGTAAACTGTCAAGCATGGGGAGATTCGATCGAAGTCGACGATTGTAGAGGAGTTCTGCCGGAGACTTTCCGCATGCTAGTGGTGAACTGCGATAGACTTGTAGAGCTCTGTGGATATCCTGTCCACTGTGCTGTGACTTTAATATGAGTTTTTTTACAATCTTCACAGCATTCTCTGCGAGGCCATTGGACTGCGGATAATATGGACTTGATGTAGTATGGTGAAAATCCCATTCTTTTGCAAAGCTCTGGAACTCTTGGCTTGCAAATTGAGGACCATTATCCGACATCAGTTCACATGGCGTTCCATGGCGAGCAAATACTGCTTTCATGTGGTTGATCACGGCCTTGCTACTAGTAGAAGTCATAGTACATACTTCAATGAACTGTGAATAGTAGTCGACGATGACCATGTACTCTCTATTGTTCAGCGTGAACAAATCAACAGCAACTTTTTCCCACGGGCGGTTCGGTACGTCATGAGGATGTAGACTTTCAGCTTGCTGTTTTGGTCTGTACATTAGGCATGAAGTACAACTTTGGACCATTTCAGTGATTTCTGTGTTGATTCTGGGCCAATAGATGACTTCTCTAGCACGTTTCTTACACTTCTCGATGCCTAAGTGTCCTTCATGGATTTTGTTTAGCATGAACCTTCTCATAGTAGTGGGAACCACTATTTTGCTGCCTTTGAAGATGATGCCATCTGCTTCAGAGAGTTCACTCCTGATATTCCAGTATTCCCTGACTCTAACTGGACATTGCTGCTTCATTTCCGGCCAACCATCTCTGATGATGCCTAGCAGCTCTTGCAGTTGATCATCTTTCTTTGTCTCTTTGACAATCTGATTTCGTTTGTTCGATGTAACTGGCATGCTCTTTGACAATAGCATCTACGTAGACTCTGATATCTTCCTCAGTTTCAGCATTCAACTCAGCCTTTGGATCTACTGCTCTGGACAATGTATCAGCAGTATACATGTACTTTCCAGGCGTGTACAAGACCTTGAGATCATATCTCTGTACCCTGATGAGTAACCTTTGAATGCGTAGGGGACAGTCACCCAGTGACTTTACAAACAGTGGAATAAGTGGCTTGTGATCAGTCTCCACTTCTACTTGTTGTCCATAGATGTATTGATGGAATCTTTCACATGCGTATGTGATTGCCAGCAATTCTTTCTCGATCTGTGCATATATAGTCTCTGCATCAGTCATTGATCTAGATGCATATGCAATCGGAACCCAATCTTGATCATATTGCTGTAGTAGCACTGCACCAATACCATCCTTTGATGCGTCTGCTGACAGCTTGGTTGGTTTCTTGCAGTCATAGAAATGTAGGACTGGCTCTTGTATCAGAGCTTTTTTCAGCAGATTCCATGCATCCTCTTGTGCATGATCCCATGTCCATACATTCTTTTTGTCTAGTAGATGTCTCAGTGCTGCTGACTTGGTCGACAGATCTGGAATGAACTTCCCTTGGTAATTGATCATACCCAAGAACCGTTGGACATCTTTCCGACATTTCGGTCTCTCAATGTTCAAGATAGCAGACACTTTCTTTGGATCAGGTTGAACTCCTTGATCACTGATCAAGTCACCAATGAATGTGAGCTTCTTGACATTGAACTCGCATTTGTCTTTGTTCAACTTGAGATTCATTTTTCTCACAATGCTGAGAACCTCTCTCAACCTGTCATCATGCTCCTGTTGGGTAATTCCCCATACAATCACATCATCCATCATTGTGTTAACTCCCGGAATGTGTGCAAACAGTTGGTGCACTATCTTGTGATAGACTTCCGGAGCACTACAAATACCAAAAGGTAGTCTCAAGAACTTGTACCTTCCGTATGGCGTGATAAACGTACAAAGTTTGGAGCTTTCGTCATCTAGTTGGATCTGCCAAAAACCACTAGATGCATCTAACTTGCTGAAATATTTGGCTCCTGCAAAATGTGCAGTTATTTCAGCTCTTGATGGCAATTGATAGTGTTCTCTTTTGATTGCTCGGTTCAGGTCTCTTGGATCTAGACAGACCCTGAGCTGACCATTCTTTTTCATCACCACCACGAGAGAAGAAACCCAATCAGTTGGCTCATCAACTCGTGTGATTACGTCCATTCGTTCCATCTTATCTAACTCGTCTTTGAGTTTATCTTTAAGTGGAAATGGAACTTTGCGACATGCATGCTGAACAGGATGTGCGTCCTCTCTTAATGTGATGTGGTGTTTACCAGGAAGACAACCTAGACCTACAAACACATCTTGATAGTCTTGAACTACACTTTTACCCGTTACGTGTTCAGTATGTTTCTCAACATGATACACCCGTTTCACCAGATACAAGTCTTCACTCGTCCTTAATCCTAACAAAGGCTGACAATTTCCAGGAATGACTAGACACGGCACATTAAGTCTGATCCCTTTGTACTCAACTTGTACACAACAACGACCTTTGACCGGGATATCTGTCTCATAATAACCTGTCAACATCACTTTGGCTCTTTGTAGCTTTGGTTTTGGTTTCAATTTGTGAAATACTGTCTCAGGAAGAAGATTCGCCTGAGCACCAGTATCAACCTTGAAGTCAACCGGCTGGTTATTGACTAGTAGATTAACTATCCATTCATCCTCGGATTCTTTTGATTCAACAGAGCAAATCATGAAACCGTCTGAATCTACCTCCAAGTGCTGCAGTTCATTGACCTTGGCTACTGGGGTTTTACAACATTTAGCAAAATGATTCTGCTTACTGCACTTCTTGCATGTTTGACCTTGTGCGGGACATTTGTCTTTGCTATGTCGGTTTCCGCACCTGCTACATGCATCACTTTTAGTACGACCTTGAGGTTCTGACCGTTTTGACTTTGAACCAGGAAATTTCTTCTTAGTCTTGCTGAAAGAATCTACCGGAATTGAGGCGTTATCCCCTGCGGAACTCGACGCTTGTGCCTGCGTTCGAGTTTGTTCAGCCGCACGACATACTTGCAACGTTTTAACCAATGTAAGATCATCTTGCCTCAACAAACGTTCTCTTAGACCATCGTCTAAAATACCACAGATAATTCTGTCCTGGATAAGACTCTCTTTCAACATGGAAAACTCACACGACTGAGCACGACTCCGCAATTCTGTTGCGTACTGATCAACACTTTCATGCACTAACTGAGATCTTGTGAAAAATCTATGTCTCTCATACGTTAGATTACGTTTCGGCATGCAATATTCCTCATATTTGTTCAACACTTTCTCAAGCTTCATGCTCTCACCCTCAGCAAATACAAACGTATTATACAATTCCAAGGCAGCATCGCCAATCACGTGTAGAAGCATTGATGTTTGTAACTTTTCATCTTTTTCAGACATTCCTGAGGCAACATTGTATAGAGTGAATTTCTGTTTAAATCTTCTCCAGTTCTCGGAAATATTTCCCTTTAAGTCAAGTGGAGGAGGTTGACTGAGATTTGCCATTTTGTTTCTTTTTGTTTCTTAGCTAGCTAGTGTAGTCACTCACATGAACAGCATAACAATTAGCTTTTTCTTTTTGTATCTTTGCAACAATTACTTTAAGCTCAACTATTAACTTTCACTGAGTTATTCTGTATGTTCATGTCCCATATATGTCACGCTTACTGCCCGTTATACTGGAACTGGCTCGGCACAGAACTATGCACTCCAATCCATACAACGACAGTGCTAACTATTATGGACATAACTACATTCACTGGACATACACTTAGACTCTAAGCGCTCTCACATCACAAAGAATTGGATTGAACTGGCCTGATTTCAATGATTCCTCCATGTATATACTGTAGGCTGGATTGCTCAGCACAAACACTGGCTGCCTAGTTCTGACACCATATTATGTTCTTATAAAAGACCAGTTGGAGAGCTTTGATTGAACTAATAAGTTGTATAGCTTTATTGAGGCTCTATGTCAGTCAGACATCTTTGTAGGCATCTCTTCTACAAGTACTCATTGTTTCATAACATGACCTGGCATGAGTCATGGGTTGCAGGTCATTCTATATTTAGTTATACATGCTAGTCTGTATTTGCAGACTCTGTTAAACTACATGTAGCTATCACTACAACAGGCTATAGTCCCAATCAAAGTCCGACTTGGATTCCGTGCGCTCCCAATTATGTGCGAATCTGTACATGTGCGTCAACTAGTCTTATTAGTTACTTAGTTACTTACTAGTTTATTTTCAATAGCGCGTGGGAAGCACTCGGCACAGTACAATGGGCATGAATAATAACTGCTATTACCAATGCAAGCAAGCATGCAAGAAGCAGCGAAGCGGTAGCCCACTCACGTGAATTAAGCAGCCCATGATCGCGTGTACAAAGCACTATAACGGTAGTGTGCATGCGGCCTTATGGCAGGATATGAGTTAACACCGTTTACTGAGAGTGTATTATAACTGCAATATTTCTTTGTAGAAGTAATATCCGAAGCTCATGATTTCAATACAGTATATAGTGACATGGAACCCCTTACATCAAGTAAAATACATATATTGGTGATTGTTTCACTTTAATTGCTCATCACTCCTGTCATTATTTTTCATTCATCCAATACCATTACCATGTAAACTTCAATATATCCATTTGGTTTTAGCTAGATCCTCGAGTGTCATTGTATATTTGTATACCGCACCCCTTAAAGAAGTCAAAATTGTATAACATTATAATAATGACACACAAACAAATGGCACTACATTTTTGCAAATTTTATTCCCAAATCACAAAACGGCATGATTTACAAGATATACAGAAATCAGACAAATCAGAAATTAAATTAAATAATATTAGATAAAGCCAGTGCTTTAACAACGTCTAAAAGTAAATCATGCTTAGATACATGGTATGGCATTGTTTTTACTATGTACAGTCTGCATAAGTTGAATTTGTTGGGACCGCAACAAATAGTTCCGACTTCATTAGCCCAAAAAAACAACTAAATAACACATTTTGCATACGGTTTGGTCTCCCAAAGAATTATTGCCTTGTGCAAATACAAGTTATACAGAGTTAACTGTACATTCAACAAAATTGAATCATCTTACGATCAACGGACTTTCTTTTACATAATTTCAACAATTTTATTTCTAATTTTCAAGGAGATCCCTAGGATCACAATTCACTGAGAGAATGGTATCAACGTCACTATTCATTTCATGAAGTACGTTGCACACAATTGTTCTATCCTGTGCAGTCCATTACTGTTAGAATAGTAGGCCTTCCTTAATCACTGGGGAAAATGTTTCTTTTATTGGAGGAGTACACATTATTAAAAAAATTATAGTAGTACAATCACTAATTATTTTATGAATTGGAACAAGATTTTTGTTTACCCTGTGCACATAGCCGATTATCTGACCAAGTTAGAATGGTACCATGATCATCCGATCTGCGAGAAAACATTTATTTGGTTCGAAACGTTTTTAACACTTTTTTTAAAAGAAGTATAGTATTAAAATCACTACTTGTTCCTTAAATTGACACAACATTCAGTTCTTTGAAAATATACTTGCCCAAGCACAGCAATACCATAACACCCTGTGGCTGAGGGTGTCATCTGCCAAAGGTCATAACAGGTCAATCCCATTTGAAACAGAATGATGAAAAACAACTCTATTAAATTGTCTAAATTGTCTCCTGAAATTTACATAGAAATAGTATGAGATCATTTTTAAAAAATGATGATGGTTTAGTTTAGGCGTGGTAGCTTCAGCAGCAGCATCAAGGATGTTCTTCCTGAGGGCCTAATTGCAATCCTTAAGATCCCCGCGATTGCCAGGTAGGCCTACCCATTACACCTGTGTGGAGAGAGGCAAATACGGGTTAATGTCAGGCTGGGATTCGAACCCTCAACCTTTGGATTGAGAGTCAAGTGAATAAACCAATACACCGCGACACCTTCATATCGTCCCCCCCCCCCAAAAAAAAAACTTTTGAAATGGCTGCCGAATAAAAAATATATGATTCTGGGGGAGAAGATTTATATGTATGGAAAGCTCATAAACTTAACTTTCATATGACACCAAAAAGTCCGAAAATAATTCATTATGATAAGTGCCCCTATTAAAAAACTGAACGCTCCTTCCCCTTCTCATAAACGCCCCTATTTGCCTATGAAAAGTGTCCTTTTTCATTCTCATAATTACTCCTTTTAATCTCTGATAAGTGCCCCTCTATTTTAATACATGTGCCCCTTTTCATTGTAATAAGTGCCACTTAATTCCGGCCCCTTCAGAAAAGCCCCCTCAAACCTGATCGGTGCCCCTTTTCTTTCAACAAATGCACATAAGAAGTACGTGCCCCATTTTTACCTCTGATTATTACCCTCTGTACTTCAACAAATCCTTTTCTTTTTTTCTAATAGGTGTCTTAATCATTTATATACAACTTACAAGTGTCGATCCCTTTACTTCATGATCCCACTGAAGTGGAAAAGAAACAGCGCCATCTAATCATCAGTGATGAACAACTAAAATAAAAACAGTACAGCCCACTGATCTCTACGGAAAATTTTCCGTAGAGATCAGTACAGCCAGGCAGAAATAATCTTTTTACACAAATTAAGAACAACAACAACAACTTTTCATGGTGGCGCTCTTGGATTTGTGCGGATGATAATGTCTTCGCTTAGTTTTGCTTGGAATTAATAATTTAAAAGCTTAAATTCTATTTCACCAACAGGTGAGATCATATATTCGTTGTTATATTTTGTGATATCGAAATGATACAACTGAGGGTATGCAAATTAATAACAATTACATCTTTTTCTAGTCCGCCGTAGACTACTCTGTATCAAATAATAATATGTCATGACATGTTTTTCAGTATGTGGGACATGTGCAAATTTCTGTGCTGCCATTTTTAGTTTTAAGTTTAGGGTGTGCCGAATATCAAAATATCTGGATTAGGCAAATTCTACAAAAAATGTTTTCACCACATCGACCAGAAAACACATGAGTTAATCAATCTGAAACACGTCAGGGGAGAATTTAAAGAGAAGGTTAAGTTCATTGAAATTTGAAAAATTGGCAAATTAGATCTAGATCTAGGTCTATAAATGTATAAATTTCTTCTTCTCCTTCTCCTTCTCCTTCTCCTTCTCCTTCTCCTTCTCCTTCTCCTTCTCCTTCTCCTTCTCCTTCTCCTTCTCCTTCTCCTTCTCCTCCTCCTCCTCCTCCTCCTCCTCCTCCTCCTCCTTTACCTTTACCTTTACCTTTACCCGAGATTCTGGAAGAATGCTGTGTTCTCAGCAGTCGGGCTTCCAGTTCAATTCCATTTTCTTCCTTCTCGTAGTTGGGTGTCTTCTTGGTAGGTTTGTCTGGCTCAGTTCTGCGTCAGGTATTCTACTCATATGGGGAGCAGAACCGCTTGTCCTTCCATACTCGATCCAGTCTGGCTTTAAAGGCATTCACTGTGGTAGCAGTGACTACCTCATCAGGAAGTGTGTTCCAGTCATTGATGACACGTTGGCTGAATGCATCCTGCCTAATCTTCGTTGAGCATCTTTGTTTTACGATCTTTAGACTGTGGCCTCTTGTGTTGCTAGTCGAGTGTTCAAAGAAGGTATCAACTGGGATGCGTTCAAGTCCATGGATGATTTTGAAAACCTGAATCATGTCGCCTCGTCGTCCTCTTCCTCTTCCTCTTCCTCTTCCTCCTCTTCCTCTTCCTCTTCCTCTTCCTCTTCCTCCTCCTCCTCCTCCTTCTCCTTCTTGTTGTTAGAGAATTCAAATGCTAAATTAACGCAGGCAGTCTGTATGTCGTTAGTTCAATTTTTAGACATAAATTCACTCTAATGTTATTTCAATACATATTTTCTTCAAACATCAATAAAACATAAATGTTAAACATAAAGAGGAAGATTTTTATTACAAAAAAATCTAGAATGTGACTGAAGCTAAGTTGCATTTTGAGTTTGCGTCTGCGCGAATGACGTTGGTGACGATCTCGGAATTGTGCAGATGATATTTCTTAAGCCTGGCTTTTAAGGTTTAAATTCTATTTAACCAGGGAGGTGAGACCTTACTTCCCTGATTTAACCAACAGGTGGGATCAGAAGTATATTCATTGTGATACAGAAAGAATCCAACTGAGGGTAGGCTAGACCCTATACAAATATTAATGTTAATAACAATGATGACATATTTTTCTAGTCAGCTCAGCTGTGTATGTGTTGACTGAGTTTACATTGTCTGTGTTGACAAGTGTGTTGTGTGTAATCGAACCTTGATAGCAAACTTGTCTAGAATAAAGCAGAAAAATCGGCGCTAGTTCAGAAGTATATCCAGAAATTGACCCGTAACTCTGACGTGGAGATACCCTACTAAAACATACCCAAAAGCAAGTAAATATTCATCAAATGTTCAAATGATGATCATGATTTAAAAGTTGTTAAGTTTCTTACCTGTTTCGACGTGTGTCAATTTTCTTATTTTTGGGGAAGTATAAGTATTTTTCGGAAAAACATTGATATTAGTCTACACTTTCTCACAGGATTCACGGCAAACTGCTGCTCAACACATGTGCATACAGATGGTGGGTCACAGGCGGTGATATCAGATTTCGAAATCTTACCAATTTTTTGAGATAGCGAACTTAGCTAGGTCACACGTTTACTCTTGTCTCTCACAGTCTCAGGCTCACTCTAACTCTCTGTATCAATATGTGGGACATTTACAAATTCAGTTACAATCATGTACCGTGCTGTCTTGTTTTACTTGAGTACTCAACCCTCCCGCATTTGAAGGAAGTCTCATTCTCCCGCCGTCCCACCAGCTTGTAGCGGGAGACTCTCGCCAGCACGCCTCTCCTCCCGCTCTCCCACAATCTCCCGGTTTATGAAAGAACCTCCCGCCAAACATGTAAAATGAACCAGCGTACCGTATTGTGTGCAATTTGTTTTTTTGCTCAACGGGGGGAGGGGGGGGGGGGGGGCTAGTGAGCACTCAAATACACACAAATTACTAAACACCCCTCCCCACCCCCTTTGAGCCAAAAAAAATTGCATACTATCTCCTTCGAGGCAGCTTCCCAAAGTTGACAGCCCTGATGTAGTCTATAGCAGTCCTTATGAATAGCGACTGAGGTAAATTGTCTATCGTTTGCTCGCTATTTACAAGGACCGCTATTCATAAAGGATCGCTAGTCATTTCGTCACGCGTCATAGCGGTTCTTATGAATAATGGTCCTTATGGATAGCGAGCTAATTGATCCCTAGACAGAAGGCCTTTATAGAGAGGTGGCCACTATGACATGTTTGACTGTATCCTGATACAGGAGTTCAGTCACTTCACCATCATTTAAAAGGTTTAGGGTTCAAGTCCCTGTTAAGCACTGACATTGTTTGGCAAAATATCAATCTACCTTTTGCCACTCCCCACCCAGGGGCATGTATGTTTTTGCATTGCCTGTTTCGCTGCTTGGCTGTAACCTTTATTGCTTTAAGCACTGTGATCAGCATCATGCCACTGGAAAAGATAATATCAACTGGAAGTTGATAATATTAATTTATAAAAATATGATTTGTAAATAATGCTAATGGCTTATATTTTCTTTTAGCATGGCGTCATTTGACCCTAACACACCTTTAGATGCTCGGGAGCTTGACTACATCAGCAAGCAGCTGGGCGTTTTCCACTTCATCGACCTCAGTCAGAGCCTCCGTAAAGGGACCCCATTAGAGGACTTGGTAAGGCAGTACCATAAGAATGCAGATGCTCCCAGAGAAATGCTCAACACATGGCACTCCAACCAAGACCCAGCCAAGGAGCGGGGGTTGCTGGTAAAGGCTTTGAATAAGAGCTTGCTATGTAGCCTTGCAGAGACAGTCCAAATGGGTAAGTTGTTGAATTAAATTGAATTGATTTTCCACATAACCTGAAATAATAGTGTACAAAATGATACAATCAAATGAAGTGAATGGATGGGGGAAAATGTATAAATACTTTCCCCTTAAGCAATAACAAAGCAAAGTGGTACATCCTCATTCAAATCCAGGTCGAAAATCCCATAGAGACCAATAGAGACCATTAGACAAATTCTATTGGTCTCTAATGGTTTATGTTGGAGTCTATTGGTTTCTGTTGGACCCATAGAATTGAATCCAATAGAGACCATTCAAACCATCAGAAACCAAAAGCACCCATAGAAACCAATAGGACCAATAGAAACCAATAAGACCAATAGAAACCAATAGGACCAATAGAAACCAATAAGACCAATAGAAACCAATAAGACCAATAGAAACCAATAGGACCAATAGAAACCAATAGGACCAATAGAAACCAATAAGACCAATAGAAACCAATAGGACCAATAAGACCAATAGAAACCAATAGGACCAATATAAACCAATAAGACCAATAGAAACCAATAGAACCAATATGACCGATAGGACCAATAGAAAACCAATGAGACCAATAGAACCCAATGGGACCAATAGAAACCAATAGGTCCAATAGAAACCAATAGAAACCAACAGCTAAATCTATCTCATGCATATTCATGATTACTTTATACGTGTTCACAGAAAATTACATTTATCATAATATGTTAAGCAACTTATGACAATGTACATCAATTTTGTGATTTTTATTTTCTTTCGGCAACTAATGACCAATAGATTATTTGTTTTATCATGTTACAATTTCATTCACGTTTTAGCAATAGATATATTGATTATAATGATTATTAACCAAGAAACAATTCATGTGGTTCTCAGCATTTTGGCCCTGTGAATCCATCAAAGATTTTTCTTCATCAGTTTGCCCCCAGGATTGTGTGCTGCCTGGGAGAATGGAAAAACTTAAATTTGGCAATTTCTTTAATTGTTAAAAGGTAATACAAATTTTGGTATGGGGTCATCATGAATTTGGTTCAAATGAACATATTGGAAGCATATGCTGCGATCCTACATTATTCAGTGATTGAAATCGAGTCTAAAGTTATGAAATTGTAAATAATACACTCTTTATGTTGTTCAGTTCAGTTCAGTTCAGTTCATTTTATTCAAAACCATACAAAGCATGATATAATCTGTTACATAAAAAAGAGACTGGTAATAGTACATCAATCAACATATTCTAACTTGATTACATCATAAACTGAACGGTTTTAGGACCCCTTTAGAAGCTAAGCTTGTGAGCAGGGCCCTATAACAAAATACATACATTTACAGTAAAAAGAATGTTACGTATGATTATACAATGGATGAAAATACTAAGCTACAGAATATAGAACATACAAATACTGTCACACACACACACACAGACACCACACACGCACATCACCATACACAGCAAACACACTGACGAGTAGGTCCTTAGTGGTCAAAAAGCATTTCAGAATGAGAAATTACTAAGATGCGAATAAAAACTATGTCAGTCTTTCAAGCAGGTACGTTTTAGATAAACTTCTAAACCTAGAAAGAGTTGTACTATTTTTTATATCATCAGGCAGACTGTTCCATTCTTTAATGCAAGAGATGGAAAGAGGTCAGAGTGACATTTGTTCTTGCAAAAGGCTGTCGAATAAGACACCTTTGACGTGTATTATAATTATGAATTTGGGAGTTCTGACGGAATAAATCTTTTAACGTACATTCATGAGGCATAGACTTAAGATTAAACATAAACAATATGCAATTGAACGACACAAGTCCACTTAGTGGTAACGTTCTTAGTCGAAGGAACAATGGAGAACTTGGATGTCTATAATAAGAATTAGTAATAAGCCGTATTGCTTTCTTCTGCCATACTCTCAACTTATCAAGATATGACTTAAAGGTGTTTCCCCAAGCAACATTACAATATGTCAAATAAGGAAGAATAATACTATTATATAATGTTATCAGCACTCTTTCAGGTAAAATAAATTTTAATCTAAAAATGACACCTACACTACGGGACAACTTTGTGCATACAGCATCTAAATGATTTCTCCAAGATAAATGCTCATCCATGGTTAGCCCTAAGAACTGAACATTTTCACTAAACGCAACATCATGGCCTCCAACATTAAGAAAAGTAATGCCATCTGGAAGCTTTTTACCCTTGGAGCGAAAAATAACACATTTGGTCTTTTGAACATTCAACAATAACTTATTACAACAATACCATGCATACAGTTTCTGAATCTCTTGATTCGCAATTAGTACCGTATTTGCCGGCGTAAAGGCCGCAGTATTTTTGGAAGAGAAAATATCAAAAAGTTGGGGTGCGGCCTATGCGGCGAAAGAGTAATTATTTTTTTTGTTATTGTTTTTTTTTTTTTTTTTTTTAGTGTCGATTCATGGCGCTATGCCTGGCAATGTCTCCCAGCTCAGTAATCAGTGTGTTGACTCACCACTCGGAAACTACAACAACACTCAAATTTGTGTGTCATCTTGGTTTGAAAGTAATCTTTCTAATAGATCTCAATATGTAGTTTACAATAATAATTCCTCAATTTTTTTTATATAACAAATGGTGTACCACAAGGTTCTATCGTAGGACCTAGTACTCTATTGTTTTTAATTCACATTAATGATCTTACACATTCTTCTAAAAACGACATTGTTACTATTATTTGTGACAAGTTTACAAGCACAAATCAGTGCCTTTAACTGCACCTCGATGTTAAATGAAGGTCCTTCCCCGCGTGGGTTTTCGGCAACAAAACAACAACAACAACCCCACAATTTTTTTTTTTTTTTTTTTTTTTGAATGTCAAAATCGGGGGTGCGGCCTATACGGCGCTGCGGCCTTATCGCCGGCAAATACGGTAATAAATCTTCAGCCTTCTTATCAGCCAACAGCAAGCTGGTATCATCAGCAAAAAGTGAGTATGAGAATAATGTTGATGAGTGTATTATATCATTTATATAGATCAGAAACAACAGGGGACCAAGAACAGAACCCTGAGGTACACCATATTTAATAGAAGCAAGTTGAGAATTAGTACCATTCACCACAACAAATTGTGTCCTGTCAAACAAATAGCTTTGGAACCAAGACAATGCTACACCACGTATTCCATAATGCTCAAGTTTCCTAAGGAGGATGCCATGGTCAATAGTATCAAACGCCTTAGATAGATCTAAGAATATCCCCAAACAATACTTGTCTCCATCAATAGCTTTTAGGATATTACTTAATAAATTAAACACACCCATTTGTGTGGAGAAGTGCTCACGGAAACCACACTGCTGAGGAATCAAGATATTCTTTTTAGATAGAAACTCATTTAAGCGTTTATAAATTATTTTCTCAAGAATTTTAGAAAAGATTGGTAACAATGCTATTGGCCTGTAATTAATGACGTTTTTATGGTCAGATTTTTTATACACTGGTACTACTTTAGCTACCTTGAGTTTATCAGGAACAACTCCCTGAGATAAAGACATATTCATGATTTTACACAAGGGATCAATAAAAAGGTGAATGCACTCCTTTATAATTCTAGGTGAAATATCATCAGAACCACTAGATTTAGATGGTTTCAAAGACAACACAATATCGATGATCTCAGATTTTGAAGTTGGTTTTAGAAACATTGACGCATTATCATCACACTGTTTCATATAATCTTGAAAAGATTGTGGTACTTGAGGAATGTCTGCACTGATTTTCATGGGTAATCCAATGAAATATTTATTAAAACTTTCAGCCTTATCCTTGGCAGAAGAAAGAAGTACTCCATTAAAATCCATCTCTTGAGGGAGTGAATGCCTAGTTGACCGACCTAACAATTCATTGATATGAGACCAAGTTTTCCTAATATCACCTTTAACACTGTGGAACAAATCATTGTAATATTTTTGCTTGGCTATACGAAGAGTATTAACCAAGACATTCTTATAATCGATATATTTCTTTTTATTCACAGCTGTTGGTCTCTTGACATAACTACCATAAAGCTTATGTTTATGATTTATTGTTTTCAATAAACCACGAGTTACCCATGGCTTTTTACATTTACTTTTTATCGATACTTCAATTAATGGGAAACATAAATTATATAATTCCAGAAATATTTGTAGGAAATGTTCATATGACTCATTGACGCCTTCCAGTGAAGGCAGAGCCTGCCAATTAATTTCAGCTAAGTGTTGCTTGAACCTTGAGATTCTTTCATCATTTATTGACCGCCTCATAACTTGTCCATCTCTCTTGACAGAAGTTACCACAGAGCCATTTTTAACACAAAATATAGGCATATGATCTGAAATATCTGAACATATTATACCCGAGCTAAACTCATTTTGAATGCAGTTTGTGAAAATAGTGTCAATCAATGTTGCACTAATTTCAGTAATACGGGTAGGTTTAGTGATGAGAGAAAATAATCCAAATGAGTACATGAAATCTACAAAATCTTTAACACTACGATCAGTATCATAATTCATTAAATTGATGTTGAAGTCACCCATTAAATATACTTCCTTGTTTTCTCTACTCAATATCTGTAGCTGATGTTCTAAGTTTTCCACAAAGGATATACTATCATAGCTTGGAGCCCTATATACACATCCAACAATAATCTTTTTACTGAGGTTTGTTATTTCAACAAAAACAATTTCATACCCTGAATTGGATCCAGATAAATCAAAACGGAATTTAAATTCCAAATCATCTTTAATGTACAGACATGCCCCATCGCCATTTTTGTCTGCCCTACATATGTGAACAAAAGAATAGCCAGGTATCTGAAACATATTGACATCAGTTGAAGTTTTAAACCAAGTTTCAGAGACACCTATCACAGAAAAATCATGCTTTAAGCAAGACAACAATTGTAACATCTCATCATAATTCTTACATAAACTCCTGGCATTTACATGTAAAAGATCGAAATTTCCTTGTAGATTCTGGTCAAATGCACCACAATCAGCATATGCACAATCTCTAAGCATTATGTTTACATCTTAGCTCCCTCTCAAGGTCAAGATATTAATTAAGCTATAAAACAATGTTTTTTGACTAAAATCAACCGACTAGCTTTTCCCTGTTTGGAAATTATATATCACAACTACATATTCTGAGATTTTCATGGTCGCAGCTACCATTGTATGGCCGTAGCAGCTATTTGAAATTTATCAAAATTTACAGGGAGCACCGGTAAATTTTTATATTAAGTTTTTCTTGAAAGCAAAAGTGTTTTAGGGGCTAAATTTTCTAGTGCTTATAATACATCCACAGGGGCATCCAAATATATCCTTACAAAAAGCTCTCGTTAAAACTATACCCCACCACTATATTCACAGGAACCATGTAATCAGATGGGGTATCCCTACCCCAATTTTGTTTCTCTCGTTAAACCTTTGACAGAGCCACTAATACCCCACCACTATAACACAGGAACCAATGTAATCAGATGGGGTATCCCTACCCCAATTTTGTTTCTCTCGTTAAAACTTTGACAGAGCCACAATACCCCACCACTATAACACAGGAACCAATGTGATCAGATGGGGTATCCCTACCCCAATTTTGATTCTCTCGTTAAAACTTGGACAGAGCCTTGCAGCTCTGCGTGAAAGATGGCAGCTGTACTCTTCATCATCTTATGTAATAGTGTAAACAAACTCTTACTGGGGCTCTGCCTGAAAGGAAATGAGAAGTAGGAAATATATATTTGACTTGTTTTAAGATATTTTCATGTCCAAAAGTCACTTATAATTTAGATGAAGACCATAATGAAAGTTCGAACGAAGCAAAATAACCCAGAATTGGCGATATAACAACAATTTCAATTGTAAAAATTAGCACTCTTTCTCCCTTCCTCTATCTCTTTTTCCCTCTCTATCACCTCGCCAAGGTCTCGGCAGGGGGATTACATTGTCTAGCGCTAGTGTTTACTTTAGGCTTAGCTCTAGGAGTAGTGAAAGTCAAATGGGGGTTTCAATTTTAAACGACGAGTTTTTGTCATGACAATTATAAAGATTCACTATCCACCCAATTTTCAAAATTTCCCAAAACTTTGTATTACCTTTAATGAAATTTATATGAATAATATTTAGAAGGAATTTGATAGCTTCTTGTATAGTGCACCTGATGGGCACTCATGGCGCTTGCTCTATAATGTAGTTAATTTGGACAATGAATCAGGTCTTGAAATTGATTTCATGTTGAAACGAACTTCATTTGAACTCGTACAGAATCATGGGGGGAAAAATAATGGGGAAAGGAGTTTGACATTTGGTGCTCCATGAATCAGTGGATAAACTAAACATATCCATTTAGAGCTGGAATAATACACTAGTGAATATACCGGCCAGTGATCTTAATTCCCTTCTCATTGCAGGCGTATGGTGGGCATTGCCGCAGGGCATGAGACCTATATCCCTGGAGCCCTTAATTCAACCATCATCAGCACCCTCCCCCTCCTGCCCAAGCAAACAAACCAATACCCAAAATCTTGCAGGGCATGAGACCAATACCCCTGGAGCCAGTCAACCATCATCAGCAACCTCCTGCCCCAAGGTACGAACCGTCGCCAATCCTCCGCAACAACCCGACGTAGTACCCATGCGAATACCCCAGCAAACCAGCTATGAGATTACAGAGATCAAGCTAAGGGACGTTTCCAACAAGCTGGGTTCCGAGTGGAGGACGGTCGGAACTTATTTAGGCTTCAACAACTCTCAAATTGAGGTTATGCAGGAAGAACATCGAGTCGTTAAGGTACTCTAACTTTTTCATTAAGTTCTGGGATAGTTTTTTGAAAAGTACTTTGACTTTCATCTCGCAAAGAATAAAAACAAAAAACATAATTATCCCCTCTTATCCCCTTGCCAACGAAGTCAGAGGGAATGTAGTAACGCTGCCGTCCGTGCCTGCGTCCGTCCGTAACAAATTTGGTTTCCGATCGATAACTTGAGTAACGTTTGACAGATTTTAATGAACTTTGATTTGAAGGTACATGATATCAAAATACAGGCTAAGTTAGATTTTGGAGTACGTAGGTCAAAGGTCAAAGTTCATAGCTCATTAAATATGCGACAAATACACAACTGGTTTCCGATCGATAACATTAGTAATGTTTGACGTATTTTAATGAAACTTGATGTGAAGGTTCTGGTATCAAAATATAGGCTAAGTTCGATTTTCGAGTACGTAGGTCAAAGTTCAAAGGTCATAGCTAATTAAATATGCAAAAAAATACACATCTGGTTTCGATTCGATAACTTGAGTAATGTTTGACAAATTTTAATGAAATTTGATATGAAGGTACACTGTATCAAAACACAGCCTGAGTTCAATTTCCGAGTATGTAGGTCAAAGGTCATACCTCATCAAATATGCGAATCTGGTTTCCGATCCATAACTTTAGTATTTTTTATAAATGTAATGCTTCCTGGGAGAAATTTCAATAGTTTAAACATACATGTATTTGTGGCTTACACAACTTTAGTATTGTTTGACGGATTTTAATCAAATTTGATATGAAGGTATGAAGGTACATGTACATGGTATCAAAACACAGCCTAAGTTCGATTTCGGAGTATGTAGGTCAAAGGTGAATGGTCAAAGCTCATTAAATATGAGAAAAATGGCTAATTATTTGAAAATTTGGTTTCCGATCGATAACTTTACTAATGTTTGACGGATTTTAATGAAATGTGATATGCAGGTACATGTTTCAAAATAGAGCCTAAGCTCGATTTCGGAGTATGTAGGTCAAAGGTCATAGCTGATTAAATATGCGAAAATACCTAATGATGTATGCGAAAATGTGGATTTCATTCAATAACGAAAGTAATGTTGTTGAGTATGTACGTCAAAGACAGCTCATTAGATATGCAAAAATGGCTAAATTTAGGCCATTTGTACCCGGCGAGGGGATGCTACGCTTTGCGTTGACTTGTTTATTTCCTTTTTTTCCCTCGTTCTATCTTTATTTTACTGTTTTTTAATCAATAAAAACGGAAAGGAAACAACAACAAAAATATGCACCAAACATGTATTACTGCAAATCAATATTCTTGAAAATATTTTTAAAAGGCATCTCATGTTTTTAAGGGTGAAGCTCGCACATGCCCTTTTCTGGTTTTAAGAGTACAATGATTTTACAGTTTCATGTACATATAGCACAAACAATCCTATGTACAATTAAATGCATCACTAGACCATATTGCTATATAGGTGGGAGGGGGAGGAGGCTGCTTACAAAATTGCATACAAAGTAAGCAAAAAACTGGCAAAGGGATGTTTAAAATACATGTGTTATCCTATCAATCAAAACAAAATGTCATCAGTGATTGTGTTTGCTGACAATGCTCTTCTAAAACCAAAGTTTGCAACAGAAAATTGTGCATCTGTGTTATATAGATACAGAGAAAAGTCAAGCATATTACACTTTACGTAATCATTAAAAAAAAAACAGTTTTGTCACATCATAACTGAAAAAAGTCTTATGTGACATATCTGCTTACATTGTAGGTAAAGCCATTTTTAAAATGTTAATTTTTATGTTCTGTGTCTTCTCTCCATGCAGGAATGTATATTCCAGATGTTACTACAATGGCGAAACACCGACGGTGTCAAGGCTACAAAGCAAAAATTAAAGAAGGCACTGAGGCGATCGGATCGTGCAGATTTGACAGGTTTCATTGACGAATCTGATGATTGAGTTTGAGTAAACTGACAGAAATTTGGTCTACGCTCTGAGTTAAATCATTGCTAACATCATAGTATTGTAATGTAAGAACTATACCGGTAGTTGTCATGGACTTTAACTCTTGGAAGCTTTTCTCTTGACTTTCTGTCCATTTCCACTGTACATTTTTGTAAAGCAATTCTCTCAGAGGCCCTGTTTTTTCTGACAAATTTGTGATTGCTCTGTCCTGTCTTTTGTGGGCATTTTTATGCCTCCGTTACGAAGTAGCCGGAGGCATTATGTTTTCGGGTTGTCCGTCCGTACGTACGTCACGTGTTCTTGTGATCGCGTTATCTGAAGAACCGATTGATGGATTCCTGCCAAACTTTGGTCATGTATGTATCTTGCAGAGCCGATGAACTGATTAGATTTTGGGGTCACGAGGTCAAAGGTCACAGGGCTCATTATGTATGCAAAAACAGCTCGTGATCGCGTTATCTGAAGAACCGATTGATGGATTCCAGCCAAACTTTGGTCATGTATGTATCTTGCAGAGCCAATGAACTGATTAGATTTTGGGGTCACGAGGTCAAAGGTCAAAGGTCATGTGGCTCATTATGTATGCAAAAATAGCTTGTGATCGTATTATCATTAGAACAGATTGATGAATTCCTGCCAGACTTAGATTATTTATGTATCTTGCAGAGCCAATGAACTGAGTAATTCTTGGTTCATAAGGTCAAAGGTCATGGGCTCATTATGTATGCAAATATAGCTTGTGAACGCATTCTCATTAGAACTGACAGATGGATTACTATTTAACTCAGGACATCTTGCAGAGCCAATGAACTGAGTAGATTTTAGGGCCATGAGGTCAAAGATCAAAGGGTCATATATGTATATGAGAAATTGCTTGTAATCATGATATTCTGAGAACCTGTTAATGGATTACAATTGAACTTGAATTTTAAAAATTTCTTCTGTTTTGGTTTGTAAAATTGCTCTATGACGGAGGCATCATTTTGGACTGCGCGCAGTCGAAGTTCCATCTAGTTCTTTTGGTTCTTGGCCTCATTCTGCCGGTAGTTCTGCCTTACAGCATTCACCTCTTGTACTCGCAACGTTGATGGCTAATTAAGTCAGGTTTCCAACTTGTGTTCGTGTCAGTTCTGCTGATCTGCATTCATATGAATGGTTTTGCTGCAGCGTGAGTTCTCTTTTTTCAGCAATATTTATATATATTTCGTGCAATATTTGATAGTAGTACTACAGAGTCTCGTACTGATATCAATAATGTAAACTATTTATCTGAAAATGGAGATGAGTCTCATTTCAGTTTCTAAACTGTAAATATTATATTAAGATTTTACGACTGAATTCAGTAACATTGTCCATCATTTTATTATTTTCCATTTTAAGTCGTTAGTTTGAACAAGACAGAAAAGGTGGTGGTGTTGGTCTATTAGTCGCTGGCAATTTTGAATATGTGATACGCAATGATATTATCGAAGGCATTATACAGATAATATACTTTTACTATTAATATATAATATTGTACAGATTTACAACAGATATAGCTTTTATTGATCTTCAAGATTATTTAATTGGTGTATTTAATAAAAAAATTACATGCTATTGATGTCTTCTTAGATTTAAGAAGGGTATTTGATACAATTGATTTGTCTATATTATTATTTAAACTTACCTGTTATGGGATAAGAGGTTTACCACTCCTATGGTTCAAAAGTTATTTACATAATAGAACGTGATGTGTATCATTTAATGGTCTTTTATCTGATTATTCAGAAATCTCATGTGGTGTGCCCCAGGGGTCAATCCTAGGGCCCCTACTGTTTTTAATTTATATAAATGGCCTCCTATATTGTTCGGATAAATTGAAATTTATTCTTTTTGCTGATGACACCAATATCCTCTACACCTCAAATGACATTGTGTCTTTATATAGCATGCTAAATATTGAATTGCTTAAAGGGGCACGTTCCCGCCAGTGTAGTTATCACTGCTCTAGTCATCGCCATCTTGGTTCCGAAGATCTACTTCTTATTTGCATACAGCTGTCAATCAAAGTACGCGCGGTCTTGCCTGCCTTCGCCAAGCCAGCTGATCGCTGCTGATCGTGACGTCACGAAAGTGGGTGGAAACAGCAGCCGAATCTTAGAGCCGAACTGCGATTGGTATTACTTCGGCACATGTATGCGATAGTCGGCATTGTGCGGGCATTCGGAACATGCCATCTGCGTAAGAGCCGTATTCTGTTGGTGTCAATAGGCAGCTAGCACCGTCCGCCAGCGGGTACGTATTTTGAACGCCCTCTGGAATACGGGGAACATGCCCCTTTAAAGTATCAACTTGGTTCGAATGCAATAGATTAATCTTGAATTCTGGAAAGTCAAATTTATATATTTTCATTTCAAATATAAAAAATGGTATCTACAGAGCTCCTCAATTTCATATCAAATCACAATGCTAATATCAAGTTCTTGGGTATTTTTATTGACAAAAATTTGTCCTGGAAAACACGATATATCCCACATTTATAAGATAATGTCTAGGAATACTGGTGTCATCAGCAAACTCCGCAATGATACCTTGCCTCAATCTGTTCTTTTTATGTTATCTAGTACAATACACTTATATTTCCGTTTTTTAGTTATTCCAACCAAGCTGCATCGTTTATATAATCTACAAAAGATTGTAAGAAAGACAACGCTATCTCTATAATCTAAGAAAAACATTTTTGAATGAGAACGTGTTGTCAATTTGAAGAACAAGATGTGATCAATTTAACCCTTCAAAAAAGATCCTGTCCTGAAAGAAATAATGAAATATTACACGTGTTTTCTTTTATTTCTTATATTTTTTTTTGGGGGGGTGGTGGGTTTCAATATTTTTCGCTGTAACTTTGAGATGTAAAGACTACATAAAATGTATGTATTCATTAAATTCTTTTGATAAGTAGTCCTTTTTTGCAATGTGTCATGAGTTATTATTATATCCATTAGGGCTAAAAAAAAAATGTTGTATTGCCCTTTGCCCTTTTTTTTTTGCTGTCTTTTTTTACCGTCTTTTTTTACCGTCTTTTAGAGAAAAAAATTATGAAAGGAATCAAAACTGAAAAATTCAGCCCAAAGAGAGAAAAAAACAAAGATTCCCGACCGACCGACCCATGTTTTAGCACCTAGAGGGCAATACAACATCTTTTTTTTTTAGGCCTTATCGTATGATTGTTGCATTTTTTTTCTGCCCAAAAGTTCATTTTTTATTGCTGACTTCACGAAGAGTTCACCTTTTCCCAGGAACTTGAAAAGTGAACTATTTCAAATGCCTCCACACGGGCAACTCCCAGGTGTCACGCCATGCAATTTACGCTTTGCAGTAACTGCAGTACCTGTATAGCTATGCACATTTACATCCTTCAATGTTTCATTGAGCCGTGCAATTTTCTTTCATTTCTTTTTTAATGTGATGTGAATGTGAGTGCGGTAAATGTTATTACAGAAGTGTCCCAGGTATGATGTAGGTGAAAGGGATATAAAACAAATACGCAATGACTCATTCTCAGAACAAGCTAAAACTATTCCCACTCAGGAATATCATTAGTACTATATGGCCCTCGGGAGAATAGTGATATTTAGTGATGTGAATTCCTTTGATGCGAATAGTTTTAGCTAGATCCTTGAGTGTCATTGTATATTTGTATACCGGCCGCGCCCCTCAAAGAAGTCAAAATTGTATAACATTACAATAATGACACACAAACAAATAGCACTTCAATTTTGCAAATTTTATTCCCAAATCACAAAACGGCATGGTTTACAAGATATACAGAAATCAGACAAATTAAAAATTTAATTAAATAATATTAGATAAAGCCAGTGCTTTAAAGGTAATACAAAGTTTTGGTATGGGGTCATGAACTTGGTTCAAATGAACATATTGAAAGCATATGCGATCCTAAAATATTCAGTGATCGTTGTCGCGGTTGAAATCGAGTCTAAAGTTATAAAATTGTAAATAATAAATTCTTTATGTTGTATAGCTCCCTCTCAAGGTCAAGATATTAATTAAGCTATGAAACAATGTTTCCAGACTAAAATCGACCGATTAGCTATTCCCGTTTGGAAATTATATATCACAACTACATATTCTGAAATTTTCATGGTCGCAGCTACCATTGTCCGGCCGTAGGCGCTATTTGAAATTTACCAAAATTTACCGGGAGCACCGGTAAATTTTTATATTCCATTTTTCTTGAAAGCAGAAGTGTTTTAGGG
>JAVYIG010015458.1:0-35863 GCA_035222895.1 Strongylocentrotus droebachiensis
CTCTCCTCTCCAGAAGCCTAATTTTTCAAAATGGATAATGCGGGATAATGTGGCCGTCCTCGCATGGCTCCTTCCTCTATGGTCCACCGCCCATTTGATGGAACGTAATAGTGATACGCTTTTAACGTGCGTTTAAGCGCTCCAGAGAAAGGGCAAGGGGAATGGCTTTGCGCTTGGGCGTTATTAATACCCACCACAAGCCGTCGTTAATCTTTCATTTCGGAGCTTAGAGCCGCGGCGGGATCTGGTTTGCCTCTTTTTGCGAGGGAGCGATACGGCGGCTGTTTCTACGATTTCAAGCTCGGCAGGTTCTATCGAAAGGCGAGGGCAATACGACACTTGTGCATTTCAGCGTAATCGTGCCACATGCTTTGCAGTCTGTCATGGCAATGTGATTATTTGTAATAAAAGATCCTTGATTGTAAACGGTTTTAGGGAAAATGATACAGCTCGTATTGGTATCAGATAATTCCATGAATATTGTCTTTCCTCTTTGTATGAAAAGACAGAGAGAGCCGTGTATATGTAGAACAAAAAAGAAGGAAAGAATCACAGATGCTCATCGCTCAGGCTTTATTCATCTTACTTTTAGTTTAAAAACATAAATGTAATATATATGAGTCCTGGGGTGTTTCACAAAGATCCTAAGTTGAACTTATCTCTAAGGTGGACTTAACATTTATGGAGAGCCATTAGCACCCTATGAAAATATTTGGTAAAAGTTATTTTAAAAGGCGTAGAATGTTGATTCAAATTGTTCATATTTTCTATTATCAAAGAAATTTAATGTTCTTGATGTGGAATTTATTTAAAGTCTAAAATACTTGAATTTTCACTTTTGAATATTTTTCTTTTAAGGCTACAAATGGCTCTCCATAATTTTTAAGTGCAACTTAGAGTAAAGTTTAACTTAGGGATATTTGTGAAACACCCCCCATATGTACTTGTAAAGTTGTATTAAAGTCAGGCTTTTTGAATGTCTTACCAGTCATATGACTCTACTTGTATACTAAACCAGGATTAAGGTACCAAGATTTTCAGTCGTGTGTTATTATGCATTGTCTGCTAAGGGCCAGAAGGGTGTTAATGCTGTAAAATTATGTGAGTAAATGGCTCTCAACAGACAATGGATCCAATGACACTGCATGAATGTTAACCTGTGTCTTTATAGAATTGTTTATTGATTTTGTTTTAACTTTGTATTCTGAAGTACATGTAGAACCTTCTTTATACTTCCAAGCCTTTGTGTTCTTGCACTACATGTATGTACACTGTACATCAAGTTCAAGTTTGTTTATTCATTTCATTTTCATAAAAAACACAGCAAATGCAAATAAAACATACAAGTATATTATACATAGAATGTTCACTTCATACAATAGCTTCAAATGAAATAGGAGAACAAAGGAAAAGCCCATGGTGGCCTTGTTAAAAAAAGTTCCCTGATTATTATAATTTTATTATATTACTCATGCAATCATTGAAACGTTTTCCTGCTTTTTGATTTCCCCTGCAGAACTCTATTCGACACAACTTGTCCCTACACAGCCGCTTTGTCCGCGTCCAGAATGAAGGAACAGGAAAGAGCTCTTGGTGGATGATCAACCCCGATGCCAAACCAGGCAAATCATCAAGGAGAAGAGCGTCCAGCATGGGACACCACAAATTCAAAGTTTGAAAGGAAGCGGGGGGCGCGTGAAGAAGAAGGGTCCTGGAGGAGCGTGCAAAGTGGGGAAACACGAGCCCCACACCAAAGTTAGAAGGAGAGGAAGGTGCTAGCCCGTTACCGTTCAACTTGGCGACAACAGATTTCAGGTCGCGAGCCAGCTCGAACGCAAGCAGTTGTGGCCGTCTGTCCCCGATCATGACCACACATCCGGAGATAGATATGCATGACAATGAAGTCCCCGCCATGTCTCCGATTCCCTTCCAAGATCTGCCGCCCTCTCAGGCGTACGATAGCCCAGACCCCTATCAGTCCACAGATCAGCTAGCCAAACTAGCCAAAGCAATGACCCTAGATTCAAGTCTAAGTGTAGAGCCCGCGATCCGCCACACACACAACAACGGTGGGTATCTGTTCTCCCCGCAGAGCTACAGCGGGTCCGACATGTCCCCTGTCCATAGTAAACAGCCCGTATTACTCACAACAGGGCACTCCAGCTGTAAGTCCCCTAGGTCAGTGTTCCCCGATGCAGGAACTGCCACCCAGTCAGTACGGCATGCAACGGAGCTTCACGAATCTGATTCACGAGAATGAATCCATCATCCCTCAGGATCCCATGTTCGCGCAGTCCGCCGTCTTGCGCCAGCAGCAGTCGCCGCGACCCATGCCGAGCTGCCGCGAGGAGAGCATGAACCAGCACACGTCCGCCTCACAGGCTGATGCCTTCTATGAACCAAGGAAGCAACTTGGCCATGTTGCTCAACAACGGCCACAACACGCACAACACGCACACCACCAGCCACCCACCACCATCCGCAACCGTACCCCAATGGCGGAACCCCCTCACCATGTACACCCTCACCATATACACCCTCACATTCACCACCACCATCAAGGCATGGTACACGTGGACAGATTCCCCAGCGACCTGGAGAGCGTTCAAATTGACCCCCTCAAAGGATGGAGCGATCTGGACGTGGAAACTATCCTGAGGAATGAGCAGGACTTGACAGAAGGACCAGACGCCAGCTTTGATAACATTGGGACAATAGGAACCACAGCGACGACCATGGCTGCTCCCAGCTGGGTCCATTAAACGGTAAGTCCATCTACCTCATACGCATTTTCCATTGAGAATCTTGTATTTACTATGCCTTCCTCAAGTTTGTCTTCAAGAATATCTTCCAGTTTTTGCTAATCTATGGAGAAATTTTCACCAAATCATCAAACTATAAAATACACTTACTGTGTTAGCCTTGCCATCATCACTTGTCTGCTAGTTCTCTACTCCCTGATAAAGAAGAAGTACTTGTGCTTTACAAGTGCTAGTCATGATTCTGTGTTGCCGGTCCTTGGACAATATCTTTCTGTCAAACCGTACTTGATTCTGATTACTTTCTTATCATCTCTATATGATTATCATAGCATGGTAGAACCTTCCAAGTTAGAATATTTTCCCCATAGCAACACTTGTGTTTAGTGAAGTATCCTTGACGACTCTGATAGGTCATTTCCGTAATGTAATCACATTTAATGCACAAATCTTTGTTAGGTCCCTTGTTACAAATGATTTCATTCACCTGTTACAAATAATTGTATTTAAATAGTCAGAATGTTAATTGCATACATTTCGTGTTGTCAGGCGGGACAAGCCATAGATGTTAGTCCTACCTAGCAACAACTTAATCATGCAATTCGCATTCTGACTACTGAAATACAATTCTTTGTAACAGGTGAATGGAATAATTTGTAACATGGCACTATTGGACGCAAAGGGGTTCTCCCTCATTGTCTTTCATCAGAAATTTGCAGGCTGCATTACCGGAAATGATATTGATTGGAAAGGGCGACCAGCTTTCGCTACTTGGAAAGTGCCTGGCTGGTTGTAACTTGAGCATTTTGGAGTTGTGTCGTTGATAATGCTCACCTTCAACCAGTGCCCCATTTTCACAAAACTTGTCATCAGTGACAAATGACAGTTTTTGTTATAAGCTACTGAAATCCTTGCTTCTCATTGGTTTTCAATAGATTTGTCACTGATTTTTGTCATTTGTCATTGAAAAAAAGCTTTGTGAAACGGGTCCGAGGTTGACACATGTTTTTACAAATTTGTATTGATTTTATTTCTGAGTTCAAATAACTAATACAACTTATACAAGGTTATTAAGGCTGCGATGGGTAGTCGAATGCTCGAGTACCCGCACGGTTGACAACTACTCGGGTACGATTTCTCGTACCCGAATATTCGGCCGCAAAAAAAAAAAAAAAAAAAAAATTTAAAAAAAAAAAAAAATGTCCAGGCCCACGCTTACCCGTGCCAGGGAGAGCGGCAGCCGCTGGCATGGTACCGTCGGTAAAAATGTTTCCCAACTCAAGCACTGTCAAACTCACCTTTCAGAAACTGGGACCAAATGTCCAGATTTCTGTTTGGACTTGGAGGAAAATGGATTATTCTGCCATCTTTGGTTTTTAAAACAGCATTGTTTACTGTTATTATTCTTATTAAATCGGCGCCTTCAACTGCAACTCAAAGTAAAATTGCATGCGTTTTGGGCGAGGGATCTGAGAAACTGCCGAGTGGTATGGTAGTGGCAAAAAAAAGTCAAAAAAGAAAAAAAAGTCAAAAAAGTCAAAAAATCAAAAAATTCAAAAAAAAATCAAAAAAAATCAAAAAAAATTCAAAAAAATTATAAAAAAACATGGCGTCCGAATACACGAGTATTCGCCTGTAAGCCTGGGAGTGTACTCGGGTACCTCATTACACTGTTGTGCACAGCCTTAAAGGTTATACATTTTTACTTAAGTATTACATAGATAGCAAATCATTTCTAATAATATTATACAATAACCATAATACAAAGCATAAAAACAAGTATAACTAATATTTGTATATATTTTTCATTGAACGAAAGAGTCACTAACAAACCAAGGGAGACTTTATTATTCTTCGATCCCCATACATGTACATGTTCTTGAAAGCATACAGTTCTAGATCATATGCTACATTGTATGATGAAAGGTACAGTAATCTTGGTTGTGATGATGGCAAAATGAAAATTATTTTGCTTGTGACAAAATTATTTTCTTGCAGAATTTAAAGAAATAGACCTCAACAGATGATATGATTGTACAATGGTGGGCGTACTAAGATTGATTTAACTTCAGAGCTGTATTTAAACAAAATAAAAAATAAAAATGGATGCATACAAATTGATGTGCTACAATCTGACATTGACTATCTAGAGCAAATAAAATGAGATTGTCCTCCAGCGATTATTACTATTGTTTTTACCCGCACTTTGTACCTTTCAAATTGTGGCTGCTTCATTTAATTTCGCGTTCTCTACACTCCCTTTAAAACTCTCAGGGAGCGGAGGGAGAGAACAGCCAGGTCAGTGAATTTGGAGTGCACTTGCACGGCGGCTAGAAGTGAGCCTCTACTTGATTTCTCATTCATGTATTCTCACCACCCCCTCAACCTAGATCTCAACAGCTTTGTTTCGTATTCCCCTACCCCCCCCCCCCCCCCCCCCACCATCCATCCTGGCCTTTTCCATCTGACCTCGGTACGCTGAATATTTCGCTCCCCTTCCCCTCGTACTCGCATCCCGGAATGCATCTTCAAGCAGGGAATACATGTAGGATGAGGCGACGAGGCGGTGCTTCCTGAATACTTGTTGCAGTTCTTTTGAACATCTTTCTCTAGTTATGAAGTTTTTATATGATATTCCTTGGCTGGAATACTCCCCAGGGAGTGGAGATTGTGCACACATTGTGTGCGGGCAATAAATCTGAAAGCGCTCGGAGACATCTTAGATGTATTATGCGTTATATAAAAGCGGAATATTATTCCTTGGGTGTGAGATAGACTTCCAATTTTTTTAAATTCAAACACATCATCCATTTGGAGCCAGTAAGGCAGTACAGTGTACATGAATGAACAACCTTCTGGCTCCAAACAGACAATATATACAGGATGGCTTACATTATCCTACTACATGTACATGTATTGTAATGTGTCTGTTCGAATTCAACCAAGGGAGACCAAGATCGATCTGGCCCCCGTTTCACAAAAATTGTCATCAGTGACAAATGACAGTTGTTGTTATAAGCTACTGAAATCCTTGCTTCTGATTGGTTATAAGCAGATTTGTCAGGTTTTGTGAAACAGGTTCCTGGTCATCCAAACAGCTTATATTTATATTCATGAACTACCATCGAACTTCAGAGGAATACAATCATTTTAGATTTTGTTGGAGATGAATACTTTGCTTAACAAATTATCCAACGAGGTCTGCTCCTACCACTGTCTACCTGTCCTCCATAACCTGGCATTAGTGAAACTTTCTCTCACGTTTTATGGCAGGCACTGGTCTGAACAGTTTGCTGAACCCGAAGTAAGGGCTCTCATTGCATTGTCTGGCACATTAGATCTGTTCAATGTCCCAACTCTAGCATGTGGTTCCATTGAATTTGGAACTCAGCATTTGTACTTTTGGCACTGACTGCAACTTTCATGGAAATTTGTTAAATTGTGGTAACTTCGATAGCCAAAAAAAGGAAGAAAAGAAAGAGGTCATTCGATCAAATTCTGATAAATTTAAAACCCCAAAATACTCAACTATTCGTATTTAATACACAATAGATCTTCAGAATAGATTAAAGGAAGTTTTTCTACCACAATAAATTCATCCAACCAGAATGGAATTCATATTTAACCCTTCTACAACCAACTGGCCCAGAATTGTATTCTGTATCAATCTATCACTACCACAGGGAAAAAAATTCCATTCAAACTTTAAAGCATGTTGTAGGTTAAACAAAATAGATTAAACAAAATATATTGGGAAACTTGTAACTTTCTATAAAAAAAGGGGAGAGAAAGATATCAACATTTGTATTCTGATCGTACATGTAGGTCAAAGGTCACATTGGAAGGAAGGCTGCCCCTCTTTTAATTAATTCATGCTGCTAGTACAACTGTGACATTGTTATTCCCCAGAAATAACCTGCATGCCACACTCAGCGCACAACGCTAGCTAATTAGCACCCGGGATAGATTAGAAGGGATGGTACCCCAGGAATTTAGGCAGTTAATCGTCAGTCGCGTGACTGTCACTTGTAAACTGCACTACTGTCTATCCATGCTACTGTACAAGTGCTTACAGGAACTAAGGATGGCTCGAAATAAAAGTAGGAACGCTCGCATCATGTCGCGCATGACTGCATAGAAATGTATCATTTCATAGACTTTCATGTGATATTGTATGAGGGTGTGTACTTTATTTCAAGCAATAATAGTAATACAGTAGAAGTACAGTAGTGCAAGAGGTACAGAAAGTTCCATTACTGTTTTACAACAACTTTACTTTAATAGCAGTAGACCAGCACTTTAATAGCAGTAGACCAGCACTTTAATAGGCTGATACCCATGAAGCCTATCAAGTAAACAGAATTTTTGCATTTTTCTAGTGTTATTGTTATTGTGTGGACACATTGCAAAATTCAATAAAATAACACTGAGAAAAACAACATGACGATGACGTATATTCCATAAAGCATGTTACCTCGAACTTGAAGTAATCAGCCTACAAAGTATTGATTAATTTGTTATTTCTTTTCCTGACAACCTTGTGATTTTTGTTTGTCTGCACATCTGTATGTTGTAGAAGAAAAAAAATACAAGTTCAATTTTTTTTGGGGGGGGTTTAAAATTACAAGTTTGTGCATTACCTTCTTTTTTTCGGTCCTTCAAAGCCATTATTTTTCCAGCAGCAATATCATCAGATGGGACTAAGGAGTATAATGAGCAGTTTTGTTAGCCTTTCCATGCCTCATTAGTGTTCTTTTATGCATCTAATTTATGAGTCTTCCCAGATGCCCTCAAGGATATTATTTAATGACGGTTGCAGGGCTCATCAGCAGAGTGGTGATCAGAGATGCAGCTTTGAGATGAGATTGAAAAGATCGCATCTTGGTCATCTGAAGGAATGAGAGATGCAAAAGTAGAAGTCATCTGTTGAAAGCAAGAAGAATGTTAACTCTTTGCCTGAAATAGTATGAGCCTGAGGTTAGGAGAATGTTCATGGAAAGATATGGCAAACTTAAGCTAATTTTGTCTTTTGGTTCCATTATGTGGCATCTTGTCAGCATATAGACTGTAGTACAGGACCACAGATGGATATCAAAAAGTAATTACAAAGTGAGAGATGTGAGATTTTTTCTTGCTATTTCGTAATCCTAAGCAACAGAACTGTTTCAAGATGTTCATGGTACGCTTCAAAGGAACGTTTCAAGAGTCTACATTTGTCTCTGTTCTTGCACTGGGAACTTCAGTTCAAGTGTACTTGTTGCGACTGACCATGATGGTTTCCTGTTTCCTGAGATGAAGTAGGAGCAGGAGAAGAAGGATGATAATGAGGAGGAAGAGGAGGAAGAGTCGATCATTACGAGTACTTCCCTTACCTATTTCTCCTCTCTCCTTCTCTCCTCTCTCCCTCTCTCCTCCCTCTCTCCTCCCTCCCTCTTTCCGCCTCCCCTCCCTCTTTCCGCCTCCCCTCCCTCCTCCACCTCCACCTCCCCTCCCTCCTCTCTCCTTCTCTCCCTCCCTCCTCCCTCCTCCCCTCCCTCATCTCTCCTCATCTCTCCTCTCCATCCATCTCTCCCCCCTTCCCTCTCTCCTCCCCTTCCCTCTCCTCCCCTCCCCTCTCCTCCCCTCCCCTCTCCTCCCCTCTCCTCCCCTTCCCTCTCCTCCCCTTCCCTCTCCTCCCCTTCCCTCTCCTCCCCTTCCCTCTCCTCCCCTTCTCTCTCTCTCCTCCCCTTCCCTCTCTCCTCCCCCTCCTCCCTCCTCCTCCCCCTCCTCCTCCCCCTCCCCTACCTCCTCTCTCCTCTCCCCTACCTCTCTTCTCTCCCTCTCTCCTTCCCTCTCCCCTCTCCCCTCTCTCTTCCTCCTCTGCATCCATTTCTCCTCCCCCTCCACCTCTCCTCCCCCTCCACTAGCTCCTCCCCTCCCTCCTCCTCCTCCCCCTCCCCTACCTCCTCTCTCCTCTCCCCTACCTCCTCTCTTCTCTCCCTCTCTCCTCCTCTCTTCTCTCCCTCTCTCCTCCTCTCTTCTCTCCCTCTCTCCTCCTCTCTCCCCTCCCTCCCTCCTCCCCTCCCCCCTCCCCCTCTTCCCCTCCTCTCGATCCATCTCTCCTCCCCCTCCTCTATCTCCTCCTGACTGATGACTGGTATGTGGCATGTGGCCAAGCCATTAGCATCAGCAACAGATTTACCTAATGACATAATAAACTAAACTGTCCCCCAGTTATGTGGCCATAAATTGTGGTGAAGTGCCCATAGCTTTGGACTGTATGGCAGCTCATACACCTCAATGAGCTCACTTACCCTACCGTCCTCCTATGAAATCGTCTTCTTGAAGCCAAAAGGGCATTTACTCATATATTTTAACATGTTTTTAAAGATAAACTTTAGTACTGGTAATGCGATTGCATTGTGAAAGAAAAGGTGTGGAAAGGATCAGAAACAGTTGATCATGTAGGAAGAGTAAGTATTGGTGTGCACTGCAAGGTTCTGGAGTCATTAAAATCATAATAAATTTGACCGAGTCTTGGTAAAGTAACAAGCACTGTACACAGAAAGCTATATATGGGACAACACACATGGCGTTGGGGCTAGTACTACCTTGATTTCCTTGTCTTTCTATGCTCATTACTTAGCCAGTATACATTTTCTTCCAAAATTGTTTGGCACATGTCATTTATTTGTAATCTTGAACATTCAGTGTAAGTTTCGTTTGATTCTGCGAGAATTAATTTTCTTTTTTTTTACCAGAACAGGGGAGTGTTTCACAAAGATCCTAAGTAGAACTTAACACTAAGTTGGACTTAAAAATTATGGACAGCCATTGGAGCCTTAAAATGAAATATATTCAAAAGCAGAAATTCAAGTATTTTAGACTTTTTATAAATTCCACATCAAGAACATAGAATCTCCCATGATAATAGAAAATATGAATGATTTGAATCAACATTTTATGTCTTTTAAAGTAACTTTTACAAAATGTTTTCAAGGATGCTAATGGCTTTCCATAATTTTTAAGTCCAACTTAGAGTTAAGTTCTACTTAGGATCTTTGTGAAACACCCCCCTGGAGTTTATCTTTAATGCCCGTCTGGCTCCAAAAAGATGATATACTGTACACACACAGACACATCATGTGTTGACTCAATCTACATACATGTACACTGTAGGTGTATTTATTTTAGGAATTGTTCCCCTTTTCCCTGGAAAAGGTTTAGTGGAATGGTGATCTTGAATGAGTGTGTTGCTGTAAAATTTATATACAGGTATACATGTACATGCATATTTATATATGTTCATGTTGTCTGCTATAATACATGTACATGTAGTTCAAAAATATTACCAGTCCATGAATCTCACACTAGCACAGTGTGTTAAAATATCTGGTGCAATGTGCTTCTTGCTTCTTATTTCGAAAGAGGTTTTTTAACTTATTTGCTTTTTAAAGGATGATATGTTTATAATATTGGAGCATGATTCTAGTTTCTTAGTACTGTAGGTTTGAAGTTTTTTTTCTTTTCCCCAATACCATTGGCTTGATTTACAGTGACGGTGAGTTTTTTATTTCAGGGGGATATCAAATATAATTTATTATGCCTTATTGAAAATTTGACTTGGTACCTTTCAAATTAATACAAGCATAAAGCTCTTGAGATTTTTGTATATTCAGAAGGAACCGTAAAAGTGAAGCATTAGATAGGTACGTGCTTGTTCGGTCGTCAGTAAACTTTGCGGCTTGAAGGACCAGCACGCCACGAAACTGTCACTTGAATTTGAAAGAGAGCGCAAATATCAGTTGCAGTAATTCAGTCATTACCGATGGCAGAATAAATCATCCCCATCAAGTATGTTTGTCTTGATCTAGATTCAGATCGCACTTCTTTCTAGTCTTTTCCCTTCTCGATAATGTACACTTGGTTGTATAGTACCCTACGTGTCTGTGCATACTACATGGACAATTTGTGTATTTGCCATGATACTATCCCTATAAACACTGCCGAGGAAAGGAAAGCGAGGGTTCTTTTTTTCTTTTCTTCAGGAGCTTCATGGTTTATGAGGATGAAGAAAAGGAGAGGGTTCAAGATGAATCCAGGACGTGCTTGTAAGTAGGTACACCTACGCCAAGGTTATTTGATTGAACCGTAGAAGTGATTAATGGCTTTCTTCTCCCCTATGTTGGTTGGGATTCCTCATTTGTCAAAGTGCCATGATCCATGCTGCATGTAAATCATATACGTGGGACTACATTAACAAGTCTGGCTCAAGAAGTAATGGGCAAGTTGCAAGATCGAAATGAGATAACCTTTCTGAGTCAATTTGTAAAATTAAGCCTATTATTCTCTCTCTGTCTATATTTTCTCTCCCACTGTTTGAGATCTTCCTTAGCTTCTGACATCTTCTTACTGCCCCTGCCTTTCAAGACCTTTTTCCCCCAACTCTCTCCCCCTCCCTCCCTCAACTCTCTCCCCCTCCCTCAACTCTCTCCCCCTCCCTCCCTCCCTCCCTCAACTCTCTCCCCCTCCCTCCCTCTCTCCCTCCCTCCCTCCCTCAACTCTCTCCCCCTCCCCCACCCCGCTAAATGAACATGTTGTCAGCAAATGCATTTTTTATACAGAGTAGACATGACTTCATTTTCAGTTGTGCTAGTTTCAGGTTGTCAAGTCATCATCTTCTTAAGATTTAAATTAAAATGTCATATGTCATTTAGGATCTAAATACTTTCTTTCTTGTTTTATTTGAAACCCTACTTTACAAGAATCTTTTGAAGCCTGGTGCCCTGAAAACCGAGTGAACTTTGCAGGGAACCTTATCACAGTCCTTACGGTGATGTGGTCCCGTATGTGTACACAGCTTAGCTTGTTTGTCTCCATCCATTCTCTCTCTAAGCCAGCCCTCTGCAGTGTCCGCAGGGACATGTCTCCACATGCAACCTTCTTAGTTTAATCAGTTTAGCACCACTCCTGGTGTGGCAATCGTAATGAAGACGATCTACTCCGCTGACTCGCTGCGACGGACGTCCCCTTGTTCCAAGTCCTCGTTTGGCCCAAATTCTCTCTTCGCACGTCAATTGTCATGTCGTTGTCAACTTGGTGCGGGGAGGGCGTTAGTAATGGGGAAGGGACATGTGGTGTTTACAATCAAGACTTCTTCTCCCCGTTCAAACTTCCACAAAACAAAAGATGTGCAGTGAGCTTTAAAGAGCCACATTTCCACCAAACTAATCTCGCTTCAAATGATATTAACCCTGTCCGTACCAGAAGCAGTCTGAAGCCATTATCACTCGGAGTCTTTGGAAGCAAGGGGGCTTCCGGCATGCACTATGAAGCGGGGCAGCGTGCGTGCGTGTACGGGGAAGAAACACAAGCCCTGCCATCAGCCCCCCACCGCATTCCCACATGGCCGTGATTTACGACCAAGTTCCATTCTAATTTTCCGCATTGTTCTGCCTTCACAGTTGATCCTCGTAGAGATATATATCTCACACTCCTATCTCAGTTCGCTCAGGGAAAGGAGCGTGTTAGGGCCTCATATTTTTTTCCCACCTCTCCCAGCCAACCCAAGTGTAATGAGATTTCCATCCCCATGTGATAGTTCAACAAATAAATAATGGTCGGGCGGGCGGAGAGATAGAGATTAGCTTCTCCTAAGCCAGCATCTATAGTCCAATTTGCTCAGTGAAGCCATGCCTGCCACAGCGCTTGCTGCAGTCCTAAGCCATGAAGTGAAGATGAAGATAATTCATAGCAATAGTTTGTTTTTATTTTCTTTTCATAATGAGATGTCAACGTAGAAGAGGGTATTCATGTTATTTGATTAATTGAGATTTATCGTGGAAATTTTTAAGATACATTGTTTAGATACGCTTAGAGACTTCGGTGGTAAGCGCTTTATCAGTTACGTTGTTATTATTATTATTATTTATGTAGGCCTACATAGTACATCTAGTTTTACACCCAAGAGTGGTGTGATAATAGTTAATTGTGTCACTAACCACTTTCATACTCTTGATGTTTCTAATTTAAATGTATGAATACAATTTCCACAAACATGTAACATTAACTCTCTACAATTTGGCATATATATCTTTATCAATATGGCATCTAATGCAGGCCTAAAAGTTTGAGTACAGGTATTTTGAAGTGGTCAATATATTAAAAGCTGAAATAATCCTGAACATTTTGTCAACAATATAAGCTTATGATATTGTATGTTAATTTTCTTCCAACTACCCAGTTGTAATCTGAAGTTCTGAACAATATCTTTAACATCACTTTGGGAGGACTATGGATGGTAACTCCACAAACTTTACAGGGAAAAAAATACTTTAAAAATTTCGGGGGCTACTTTTCAAGCTTTCTTGCATGAAAATAACACTCTTTAATTTGTTTTGCATTGAACTCTATGCACATTTTTGGGGGCTCATGACTTTCGGGGGCTCTTTTTAGCATTTCGGGGGCTAATTCGCCCGAGCCCCCATGTAATTTTTTCATTGAAACTTTAAATAGCAATACAGTCCGAGCAGGCTCGATAGGATAGGATAGGGAGCTAGCAAGATAGATAGAAAGAGAAAGATTGCGTGTGTGGATGGATCAGCAGGAAAGTAGTAAATTCCATTCTGAGTTTTGTTGCTGAAAGGCATTCCGATGGTGGAAAGCTCCACTGGTGACAGACTTAGCCCAGCATACTGGCCCTGACATAGCCTCCCCAACCCAGTCAAAGTTGTGTTACCCGTTCCCGTTTGGAATCATCAGGATCTTGCTTGGATGTGTGTGTGGTACATCGCATTGGCTTTATAGACTATCTCTCTCTCTCTCTCAGTGTATATTGTCGCCAACTACATGTACATGTAGTTATGAAAAAATTGATAATTGTACTGGGTACTCTTAATCTTATTCAGTTTTACATAAAGTCCTATATGTACATCAATATCTTGATCTTAAGAAAGAAAAGATTTCAATAATCATATTGTCACACCGAATATAGAAGTCTTGTAAGTATCGTAGCTTGTATGTGATTCCAGATACGTGCACAGGACATCCATAAAAGCCACATTTGAAAATCTGATGAAATTTTATGGTTAATTTTTTCATGAAAATTTATATAAAAATAGAATATTTAGTTTCAAGGGCAATGATCGTATTTGAAAGTTTGAGATACAAACCATTATCAAATATGTAATGGAATTGGAAAGAATGATGGAAGGAGAGAAAGAGAGAGAGAGCGAGTAAGACCCCATTTTCACTCACTTCCTGGACCGGTCTACTCTAGTGGTGAGTGTGAGGGCACAACCGTTCTAGGAAGCGCACGTTAACCAGAAATTAGTGTATTTTGGTCGGAAAGGAATGAAACTGAAAGAGAGAAAGAGAAGACAGTAAAAGATAAAATCAAAGATTAAAATAATGAAAGACAGATAGAACAAAATGATAAGATGTAACCGAAGAATAACATAAAGAAAGATAAAAAGAGATGACAGAATTTTGAAGATTAAGCATAACATGAGGAAAGATAGTAAGAGGAAATGATAGAATGGTAAAGATAGAGAATAACAGAAAGAAATGTAGAAAAAAGAACAGGATAGGATTGAGAACTAAGGAACACAAGGAAAGATAGAAAGAAAAAGTGATTAAATGATAAACATATGTGAAGATGATAGAAGGAAAAGTGAAGAATAACATAAGGAAAGGGTAAAACTTGCGATGAGTGTAAACTGTACGAACCGTACATGTACCTCTGAATCGGTCTAGCGTAGACCAGTCCAATGAAGAGAGTGACTCTGAGAATAGGGTCTTGGACATTTGTGATTCAGAATGTATCCTGCTAGTCAGTCAGTGTACAGGGTAAATCTGGAGTATGTGTTGCTAAGCCAAGTTCCATGAAACCCTTGGGCTGTGACATAAAAGTTTGGGCCACCCTAAGTGACCTTCGGTGACCCATCACGACCCGACCTGACCCCCATAGCTCCACTCCAAAACACTGGCAGTCTGGTGAATAATCATAACACAAGATCACTAGAGATCTTCAGGCAGTGTGTCTGTGTGTTGGTCTTGGGCTGTGTGCATCTACATGTAGGTATTATGGTAGTGGTGCGGTACATGTACATGTAGACCAATTTGTGTGTGGATGCAGATAAGATTTGTATGGGTCTTGCAACCTTTTCCGAAAACTCTTGATCAGAAGTATAAATGCATAAGTAGGGTGAAATATAAACCGGTTTGCATACTTACATGTACCTTATTAAGCGAGGGTAGAAGAGCTTATGAAAACTCAAAGAGTTTTAAGAAGCCAGTTTCATAAAGTAATCAAATTTAATGCATATATCTTTGGGAAGTGTCTGGTAACAAATCATTTCCTGTAACTGTTGGTATTAATAAATAATAGTGTTTCAATAGTCAGAATGCTTATTGGGTACATTACCTGTTGTTACGTAAGGGCAACCATAATGTTTGTCCAACAGAGCAACAAATAATGTATGCAATTTGCGTTCTGACTATTAAGATATGATATATGAAAGGGGTGAATGTAATGGCTCGTTGCTAGGTAAGTGTGTGTAAATCTCAATATATTTTGAAAATCATATATTAAAGGCCTACACTAGCTTTTAATATGAACTTTTCTGTATCATTTCTTCATTAAAATTGTCTCTAGTATCGTGTCTATACAAAAATTAGGAATACTTATCTGTAGTGCTGTTTAAGATGTCAAAAAAAAAAGTTTTCCAAAATCATAAAACAGGCCAAATCACTATTTCTTAACTTCTCGAAAAGAAACTTTAGACACATTTTAACATTAGGAAACAATGTTCATAGCCTCAGTTATCACATTAAAAAAAATGTATGTTTCTAAAAATCCTCATAAAATTTCCAAAACAGCTGTTTTTTTAAACCAAATGACAACGGACTAATTTAGACCTATCCGTCCATCAATTCAATGATGATACCCCACGCATTGTCCATCCATACATGCATTGCACAGATTATGCTAATGAGAGTGTGGAGCCTGTGGAACATTATATTGATTCCTCCAGTGGTCATTTCAATGCGTATCCATTGATTGGAGGAATGTACAATGTACAATGGAGGATGGAGGGATTGGAGAAGTATTGATAAATAATGGCCCGGTCGACCTAGTCTGCAGACACAAACCCTTGTTAGGTGATGAGCATAACAATGTCTGCATGGTGAGACTAGGCTGATGGCATACTGTAGTAACTGCATAGATGTACTGTAGCTGCTCATATTTGATGCACCTGTAGACTGACAGAGCTCTAGGCTCTGCTCAAGACGTCAAGACTTTAGGAATTATGGTGAAATATCAGATTAGAGTCTGAACCAGCAGACTACGGCCCACTGTTCAGCCAGTGGACCTAGGTCAGTTTGTATTCATGATGTACATGTATGTTCAGATGACCCAAGGTCGATCAAAGTCCACAGTGGGTGAACAGGACACCAAATTGACCACAATTATACCGGTGCCTATATACTGCCTACCTGACCTGTAGATGTACAGTATTTGTGAAATATGTGTTTATATTGTAATTTGGTCTAGACATTTTATTTACACATTTCGATGAACTAGCCATTTTCACAATGCAATAACCACAGTGAAGTTATAGAGGGCAAAAATGTTTAAATAATAATTTAGAGTCCTTTAAAAGCTTTATGTACAAAAGGACTATGGTATACATCTACATGTACACTAAGGCTGTGCACAACAGTGTAATGAGGTACCCGAGTACACTCCCAGGCTTACAGGCAAATACTCGGAGTATTCGGACGCCATGTTTTTTTATAATTTTTTTGAATTTTTTTGAATTTTTTAGATTTTTTTTGAATTTTTTGATTTTTTTGATTTTTTTACTTTTTTTTCTTTTTTGACTTTTTTTGCCACTACCATACCACTCGGCAGTTTCTCAGATCCCTCGCCCAAAACGCATGCAATTTTACTTTGAGTTGCAGTTGAAGGCGCCGATTTAATAAGAATAATAACAGTAAACAATGCTGTTTTAAAACCAAAGATGGCAGAATAATCCATTTTCCTCCAAGTCCAAACAGAAATCTGGACATTTGGTCCCAGTTTCTGAAAGGTGAGTTTGACAGTGCTTGAGTTGGGAAACATTTTTACCGACGGTACCATGCCAGCGGCTGCCGCTCTCCCTGGCACGGGTAAGCGTGGGCCTGGACATTTTTTTTTTTTTTTTTTTTTTTTTTTTTTTTTTTTTTTTTGCGGCCGAATATTCGGGTACGAGAAATCGTACCCGAGTAGTTGTCAACCGTGCGGGTACTCGAGCATTCGACTACCCGTCGCAGCCTTAATGTACACTCCCACAGCGCTTGTTTGATGTGCATGCAACCATTGAAATGTAATGATGATGAAAAGAGGGTCAATTTGCTTGAAAAGAGAGAAGAGAGAGATTGGGGAATTATCTGATATCAACAAGTTACACATACATATACTAAAGTAGGTCTAAATATTCATGCATTATTATACTTATACTTCATGATCATAAGATATGTTTATTGTATGGAAGTTTAAAAGTCTAGAATCCCTAAATAGTAAATAACTTGGTTGCTGTCTATCACAACTGGGTAGGCCTGTACCCATTACAATTTAATGTTTTACACACAGACTTGTGAATGAAATCCAAATGATACCTACATAGACAGTTAGACACTGCCCTCCAAAAGTTAGGGTAAACCTGTCACCAGTACTGATTCTTCACAATCAACCACATTTTATTTACCATTAGTTTTGTGGTACTGCAACAATTTCATCTCAAACTGAAGAGCAGATATCCTCGTTATTTAAAGGTGACACCAGTTTCAGAGATGGTTTAAAAAGTGAAAAGTGTTACAGATCTGATAGTATAAAATGAAATGTGGGTGATTGTGCAAATTCAGCTCTGATTACAGGTGTATCCAAACTGTTGGAGGGTAGTGTATGTACTAAAAGTATATTTATAGAAATTTGGTCTTTCTACTTGAGGCGCAAAAAATGAATTCACGCTCAACAATGTAGGAAACTTTGTGGGTTTACTATTGAATTAACACCCCCCCCCCCTCCTCTCTTCATCTTTTTAGACGAAAACTGCTACAGCCTGAATTATTATTTTCAGAAAGAATAGAATAGCCACATTTTCACTGATGCGTGGTAAGGGCGATCGCCCACATATTGTACAGTATGCAAATATATCACCTCATATAAAAGCGCCCTGATTTCAGGGGCTTCCCAAGTGACATGAATCGCGTGACACCTCCATATTCGCCACCGGGGCAAAGTCTCTTTTGTAATGGTCATAATAAGACCTAGAACATGTCGACACACCAAGAAATAAATTTCCCCTGATGGGGGTAAATAAATTGAAACCCATTCAATTCTAATTTGATAGTTTGTTTGTGATAGGCAGTGGGTGTTGGGAATGTGTTGCCTTTACTGCTTTTCAATTTCCTTTTTTTAAAATAAATGATATATCGGTAATTTGTTTTGGTCATTACGACTGTGGAGCTGTATATGTGCACATGTTGGGCTACTTGTTCTAGTAAACTGAAGTTATTCGAGCATGTATCGGGGCATGTATTGTGGGCATGTGTACATTCATGTTTTTATTATATTTGCTATGCACTTGTACTTTGATGCACTCACGTGACATTGTATGGGTGGGGCTGACAACATGGTCTTCGGATACATCATCATGTAAAGAAAGGAGGTTCATTGATTTCTTTCATTGTAAGATACCCCCTTATAGCCTCAGGTCTTTTTCTAGTCACAGAAGATTAGTCTTAGTAGCTCCCATCGAGGCATACATGTAAATGTACATGCTTATATTCAAATGAAACACAGGATCTCAAAGGACATACAGGTAAACAAATAAACAAAAGTTAAGGCCTATCTGTATAATTTCTAAAATTTAGAGGCAAAGATACAGTCGGGTCTCCTCTGGATTAAAAGAGAAAAATACAAATTTCTCTGATACATGATTCATTGTAAGTAGAGCTTACATGAACTAGGTGTTTTAGCGATATTGATTATTGTTGTTAGGGCAGTAAAGTGAGTAAACCTATATCATGTAAGGTCTGTATGCCAAGAGAAAGTATAATACTCTTCAATTTTGAAGATTAATTTTTAGTGCCGGTAAGTGCAACTTTAACTGACGCTCAAAGGATTCTCTTCATAAGAACCTTTCATTTAACTACAATATTTGAACTGTACGCTCTACACTGTATTATAGTTGGAAATTTGATTGACACAAGATTATATCGAGATAGAATATTACTAGTCAAGGAGTATATCTATTGCTTGAAATAAGAAATTCATTAGGTTACCTCAAAACTTGACAGATAATAGTATGAGCTGATTAAAAAATAATAATCCTGGATGAATAGTCATGTTCTGATGCTGATATCGTCTGTATGGAGCCAGAAGGGCATTAACTCATATACTTCAACACACAGTCAACACCCTACTGGTTCTCAACGGAAAACATCTTGCATTTAAAGTCATTTCAGGTGAACACCTGAGTCAACAAAAGAAATGATTAATGATAAAAGAATTCCTCGATTATTAACAGACCACAATGCCAACTTCAAATCGACCTCCTAGCAAAGTACAAAGTCCACCAAGAAACGAACTAAAAGAAGGTTGACAATTGAACCTGAAGTTTGAAGTCGTAATGTCAGAACTGAAAAAGCAAACATTGGTTACAAAATCACCGCTTCACCGTGGAGATCGTCCATTTTGTTTGTATGGAACAAGAAGGGCATTAATTGTAATTATATTATTAGTTAACACCTTTCTGGCTTAAAAAGACTGTATGTAATTGAAATATCGGTGTTTATTTTTATTTTTTTAAAAGAAATTTATGAGAAATGGAAGGAAGGGTGGTGATGGTGGATTAAGTCTATGGGAAGTTCATCCTGTTATTTGAACTTTGACCTTCCAGCTGACTTTCTCTTGATGCCAAGTTTATGTAAAGTTTCCCCTCAAACTTCTGAATGAATTATTACAGACATTGGAGTGTTATTGGTATTTCCTAGTGTGTTGATCATGTCAGAATGATAGTACACATTTGATTTGCTGTCAGTTCTTCTTTCTTGCTCTCTTCCTTAGACTTTCCATTCATTTCTTATCTTTCTTCTCCTTTTCTCTCATGGTTTTTATGTGGCCAGTCTTATTCCTAACTTTACCTGCAGTCCTATTTCCTTCCTTCTCCCTCTTTCGCACTTTCTTTCTCTTTCACTCTTTCTTTCTATCTTTTTTGCCTGCTCTTTTTTTATCTCTCTTTTTTATTAGCTCTCATTCTTTTCTTTCTTCTAATTTGCATACTCTTTAATCTCATTTTTTTCTTTCTCTCTCTCTCTCTCTCTCTCTTACTCTCTGCGTGTCTCTGTCTCTCTTTATCTATCTTCTCAATGTTGCCCTCATTCTCATTTCTATCACTCTATTTTCTCCCCTCTGTCTCTCCCCCTCTTCCCCTCCCCCTATCCCCCCCCCTCCCCTCTCCCCCTCCCCTCTCCCTCTCTCTCTCTCTCCCTCTCTCTCTCTCTCCCGCCCCCCCCCTCTTTCTCTCCCATTCATACTTCCTCTGTCTCCTGCTCTTACTTCCTGGCTTCTCCTTCAGCTTCCTGAAGCACACAGAACTCTGTCTGCCCTCCCTCCCTTCAAGTGCATTCCACTGTGCTTGCGCTCAAGCATGTCAGAACATTTCAAAGTCAGAGCTGCCATTTATTGAAATTCATCAAAATATGACGGTAAAATTCACATTTATCTTTTAGGAATGTGAAGTTGTTGTGAAGAATGTTTATATATGAATGAATGTTTTTCACTCTTTTCACTTGAAAGTGGAAAATTCCTGTAAGTCTCAAATTAAGAGCCATCATTTATTGAAATTCATAAGTAAAATTCACATTTTTCTTTTCAGAAGATGAGATCATTGAACAGAACATTAGATTGAATGCATTTCACTCCCTCACAGTATCATGTGCCTATCAGTTTCAAATTCAGATTCACCATTTATTAAAATGTGATTGTAAAAAAAAAAAAATCACTCATATTTTTCTATTGAGAATGTGATGTTGTTGAGATCGATTGAATTCTAGCGACATAGCAAGAACCATGTTAATGTTGTATAATTGCAATTTTGTTTGGTATAGTAGGCCCATATTGATAGCACAACATATACAGAAAACGCAGCTCTCTGTTACAAATTATTGTGTTGAACTGCTGGAAAGTAGAAACATGGAACAATTTGTTCACTACCTGTTCGAATCTCCCAGAATGCCATAATTCTCTCCCGTTTATCCAAACCTCACATGAAAAAACCTATTAAGCTCATCCATATCTGTCATTAAATCTGTGCATGATTTATCAGTCGCGTGCATTCCTATAGTTGTGTTTGCCTTAAATTCCATAAATCAGAGATGAGAGTCAAAACCTGTACATCCCAATTCTGAGAAATCGGCAAGGATGAAATGCCACGAATATTCATCAAAAGGCCAGAAAAGTGCACCCCTGCCCTTTATAGTTTGCAGCAACAAACCCTTGTCAGTTCTAACGCATTACGGAAGGTCTGAACCAGGAGACTATGCAGAGACTGCAGTCCATAGGCCCTCTACTGTAGCTGCACCTGACACAGCCAGAGACGATTAGAGTTAGACTCAGCACAAGACTTCATGGAATTATGCTTGAGTGTGAAATTAGAGTCTGTGCCTGGAGACTACTGCTTTTGTGCGATGGATCGCTCGATCTGTAGCTTATTCATGGACCTCTCAATGCATGCATACATACTTGTACTCCTCCGAAATGTACATTGCAGAGTGTAATGTAATTCAAACTTTTATATGTCTAAATAAAATTGTCTCTTTCATGTTTGATATCATTTGATCAAAACCAGAAAGATTTTATCTCTTGTCATTAAAAATGGAAAGAATAAAAGGGAATCCCCTTGTGGCAATAAACAGATGATAAGATGTGATAAAAAAATTGTATTTTATATTTTCATGAGATATTCTTGTAGATATAATTAGGCCCTTAAAAAAATATGACAGCATAGAGCTGAAAACCTATACCTAGATTCCTACAGTACAGTGTAGGCCAATGTGTAGATGGTTAAATTATCTTGTATAAGCAGAGATGTCGACAAAAATGCATTGTAGGGTTTTTAGGTGTCTAACTTCAAAACCCTAACCATTAAAAAATAATGGACTAAAACTGAAGTTAACAGCCTAATTCCCAATTCTGCTTTATGGCTTAGATGTGAACAGTACCCCTTCAATGTATGATATGGGTCAAGATTTGGCAGCAGTGGGAATGCACCAAGTAGTGAAATGAGACCAATCTAATAGAAATGTCAGTATTCTATATTTTAGATATATGGATTGGTATTCTAGATTCTAGATAAAGATTGGTTCAAGCAAAGCCCCCCACTTCTCTTTTGATCAACCTGGCCGATCATCAAAGTCTGGCCCCCTTTACGTTGCCGCCGTGCCGCATCTCTGGCCCACCTTCTTCAATTATCCGTATTTCTCCTCCTTCTGTTCCATCCGTGCTTCGTATAGGCAGTGGACATTCATCAAATTTTTTTCTTCAAATTGTGAAAATATATAGGGGGATACCAATGAATCGTGACCTAAAAAGTCGCCCAAATTGACCATTGTAATATTAGCTTTTCCAGACAGGTTATATGTGCTTCGTATAGGCAGTGGACATTCATAACAATTTTCTTCAAATTGTGGAAATATATTGGGGGCTACAATGAATCGTGACCTAAAAAATCACCCAAATTGACCATTGTAGAGTTTTCTAGACGGGTTGTATGTCATGTTATTTTATAGAGAAAGGCAATTTAGGGGATAGGTGGTCTTTTAAAAATATATATTTATGTTGGGATAGGTGGTCTTTATAAAGAGGTGACCACTAAGAAAGGTTAGAAGTATATTTATGTTTTTAATCAACTGTCAATTTTAATATGGATTATCAACTTTGTATGCATTACGAAAGTATGATGCCAAGGAATTTAAAGAACTAAATTGGCATGTCATTTGTGCTTTTAACACAGACAGGTAGAAGAACCATTGGTGGTTGCTAGTCTCTTCAGTAAATGATACCTCATATCGGCTGAGAAAAGGGTCTGTCCATAAAGACTAAGATTAGCTCAAACAAATTAAGAGCGATTTGCACTTGCAGAAACAGGTATCGCGAACAAGTATGCCCTGCAATGATGCCCTTCTTTCAACCTTATGCAGGTTATGAAGGGCTGCTCGACCCAGTTGAATAAAGAATACATTTACCTGAAATATCCACCAACAGCTATGTTAGATACAGTGTCGAGTTAGCCTCAAAATGGAGACTTGATTCCGTACTGCCCTGCCTGCTCTAGTCTGTCCTCCAAACTCTCTCACTTCTCTGTGTCTGACGACTGTGAAGTTCAGTCAGTTTGTATAATGATGTATTCCAAAATTGTCTCAACTGTTTTATTTACTTGAAGAATTTTGTTTGTTTGTTGTTGACAAGTTTGATATTCATATTTAGGATCCATGACTTTAGGGCTGCAAATGTTCATCACTTCATCTCTTTTGAACACATTCAAACAAATTCTTGGCATTTCTATTTGTATGCTGAGTTACTTCCAGAACAGGAACTAATAAACGATTCAATACATTCCTAAATATTAAATACTTAATTTCTCAATTTATCAGATTCTCGCAAAATCTTCCTAATTCATATATTCAGAAATATCTGCAATAATGGTGATTGGTAACAAAATGCTATGGGAAAGAGGGTGGATCGGGTGAGGGAGGGATTTTTAAATGAGGGCAAAAAGCGTTGAGATTTTGAACTGGAGGCGGTGTGGAATCGGCGGGCGAAAATCAATTCAAAGTGAATTTTCTTTAGAAGTGGCGGGGTCTAGGAGGAATAGTATCAAGGTTCGTCTACCGTGCATCTCCGCTCTCGCCGTGCCGTGCCTTGCTGTATACAAGCTTGCGACAGACCTGCACATTAGCAATGCATGAAAGCAAAGTCGCCTCTCGCAGCAATTCAGCGACCGGACCGCTAATTACCCAGCGGGGAAGGAAGTGATAGCCATTGTGGAGAAAGGCATACTTTTCCCTCTTTCCTGCTTTATATCTTTCTCTCTTTCTCTCTCTCTCTTTCTCTCTCTCTCTTTCTCTCTCTCTCTCTCTCTCTCTCTTTCTTTCTTTCATTCTCACTCTTTCTCACTCTCATGACATGTCTATGTATGGGCTCCTTTTAGTCTTTTACCGCTTTTAAATCTCTTGTCATTGTAATGCCGTTAAAAAAATCCAGGCTCTCTATTTCTGTATCTAGTTCTTGCCCTCTAACTATCTCTCTTTCTCTCTATCTCTCTCTATCTCTCTCTGTATCTCTCTATCGGTCTCTTTCTCTATCTCTATCTTTGAGAACAATAGACTCTTTAAGAATATAGAGCTCATCAATTGTAAAGATACATTAAAACCTGTCTATAAAGGTCAACTATATACCTTAGACAAAAGGCAAAGTGACCAATATACAGTCAGTCTTTCTAGACAGGTTCTATGATACCTCTCTCTTCCTACAGGGGGGGGGGGGAGTTAAATGACCACTGTAGACAGATTGCCTGAGCATGAAAAAAGTGGCCACTCGGGCAGGTTGGGCTGTACATGTATCCCAGCAAAGACGACACTTTCAATGACATTTGCACAAAGTCCTTATGACACTTACACATTTAAAGAATCATTAGAATGTTTTGCGGTCTTTTGACCTTTCGACCCTAACCTGCAGTTGGACTAGCAGCAACAGGTTCTAAACCCACCTGCGTGTCCTAGCCCTTCACTTTTGAATACTACTTCAACTCGATCGGCCGGTCTGAACTCCAACCATTCTGACAAGGGAAATGATCTGTAATACTATCTAATTTCAAATCAATGATGCATTTTGACACTCAAGGGTCACTTTAAAGGTCCATGATCTTTCATGTCATATGTTTGGGGCCAGAAGGGTGTTACAGACCTGCCAACCAGTACGATTTAGTCGTATTTCGTATGATTTTTAGAAGCAAATACAACAGTACGATTTTCCTCGATAAAATGCGATTTTCAACAACAACAAAAGACTTTAAAAAAAAATTAAAAAAAATAGTATTTTGTGTGTGTGTGTGCCATTTTCAAATTCTAAAATGCCAATTCTGTCCTATAAAGTATCCTACAAGCATCTCACATAGGCAATTGGGGATGTTCATTGGTTAATCGAACACACCAGTCGTGACGAAATCATGCAGATTCAACCAATGATCCTTAATAAATTTCTTCCTGTATTTAGGAACTGTACGAGGCATTGATCCGCGTAACAGTCCATGTTTATTTTTAAGAATACAACTTTTGTCAGTAAAATACAAATTTGGGATTAAAGAATACAGTTTTTGAACTCGAGAGGTTGGCAGGTCTGGTGTTAACTCATATACTTCTACACAGGGTTTCATTTCATTTCATTTTTATTTTTTCATTTCCAACAAAATATAATACATAATAACGAATACAATGTAAAATGTATACAAAACATAGTTACATTTGTAATAAACAAATCTTAATAATAATTTATACATTTTAGTAAGACAAAAAAATGAATATTAAAATTTAACTGCATTTATATTTTGAGGAAATGGAGAGGTCCACTGAAAAGCAAAGCTTGTAAATTGTGGACCCCTCAGATAATAATGAGTGTGAACAAAATATGCAATACATAATCAATGAAAGAAGAATAGTGGCCAACAGAGAACATTTATTAAAATACATAATGACTGTTTACAAGAAGACGTAACAAATTACATGACGAAGAAAGAACAGAAAAAAGAAGAAGAGAAAAAAAAAAAAAGGGAAAAAAATGGGTTAACGCCCTTCTGGCTCCAAACAGACGAGGCGAGTCGTTTGGTCGACAAGGACGAGACGGAAATAAATACCATTATATTTTTCATCTTCGCGCTGGTCATGAACTGCAAATAGAAAGATGGAGCTTACAAGTGTTTCATATCATATTCATACCGGTATTCTATTTCAGTCATATCTTTGAAGAAGTGATAAAAGGTCTGATAAACCTTTGACAACATCGGTAAGCTGTCAATGCCGGATGATAAGCACTTCAACCGAAAGGACAGATTACAGAAAGCGAGCAAAGTCCAAATGCATTTATAATAGTAATCCCAGATAACAAGTTTTGTAGGCTTTGCAAGTGCGGGGTTAACCAAAAGGCTTGTGGAAATATAATTTCCCTTTCTGAAGTCATTTTAGAGTTTTAATCTTTTTATCATCCTGTAGAAATACTGTCTATCTCATGAGTAGGAAACTAGCATACAGTCTTTACTGTGTACAAACCTTATGAACTACATCAACTTTTCCAAATTATTTCTAGACTGTTTCGTTCACAATGTACATGTACTCGTATTAGGTCGCATGACTAGACTTCAACTTTACCTTTAAAATGATTCCCACCCATCCCAGTGGGTTCCTGGCAAAAATCAGTTAATAAGCTTGATACAGGTCAAGTGCAACCTATAGAGACGTATTAATAGGCTTGCCGGGCCCTATACCCCTATTCCCCTGGCCGTCATATCGCAGTTCCTCCGAACATGATTCCTACCAAGATGATTTAAGGTGATGTGCGGTTTCAGGAAAAGGAATTAGCTTGCAGAGAAAATGACCTTTCGTGCCGTAGATCTCGGCTAAAGACAACCCACTATACCCCATCTGCAGTGGTGAATCCTCTGTTCTTAGTATTTTTTTGAAGGTAAGGTTTACAATAAAACAGGAATGATATTGTAAGAAATGCCTTTACTTTTTTTCTTTAAACTGATTCTTCTAACCCGTGGTCAGTTTATAATAATATTCAAATATACAGGGCTTGACAAAATGTAGTTGAATCTTTGGATCATCCATGATGTGATCTTTAACCTCTCTATACGCTCACGTCATTGGTTGACGCGAGCCTGTGGGCCAGTCTCCAACCTCCCGGTGTCGAAGCAACGAGCCGCACTCTTCCTTGCGCATCATCGTCACGCTCATCGGCGGCACTATCGAGTGAGGGGGAAGGCCAAGAGTAATTACTCTTCAAGGTGACGCAAGAAGAAGCGAGAGCGTCGCTGGATCCATCTCGGCGTGCTGCTCGGCTGTGTTTGATTTCGCACAGAGTTCAGTCTCGTTTTAATTATCCACCTCCTAAAATTAGACTCCGGTTGGAACCTAACAGAGCGAAGCTTTGGAGACAGATGTTTTAGGATTTGCCAGACCTTTATGTTATATTTCACAGATGTTAATGTACTGTATCGATGGCCCTTCAACATACTATCACCTAAAACATTTCCCTCATATTCATACATATGTACAGGTACACTTGACTGAAAATAAAAGATACATGTGACTATGTATCTGTATGGATCAAAACTGTGTTTGGAATGCTATGCGGCATAATACAGAGTATGGTGATTCGTGATATTTTTGTTGTTATTAATATTATTATTATTATTATTATTAGTTGCTATAGGTTTCTTTAACCAAGGTAGGGAGTTATCCAAAAACGAAGAAAACATTAGAGAGAAAACATTTTTCTCTAAATATTATTCCATAAGTCTCAAAATGAATCATCATTATCTTTAAAGGAATATCAGCCTTTTCACACACAGCTAAAATTCATCGTATCTAGAGATGATTAGAATCACTCAACAGTTTTAAACATGTTTATAGACAAAATTTCCCAGTGTGAACATCGTTTATACGATGTTGGGATAGTTACGAAGTCGCGATGCATACGGCCCTAAAAGCAGGCTGCAGATACGAAGTTCGTATCTAGTGAGCTTGACATTTTGTGTGTGAAAGGTTATTCGTGTTTAAACGTGTTTCAGACGTGTTTAAACTGGATGGAGCATGCGCTTTGATTGATGTGACATGACCTTCAATGCGCAATGGCACTACTGCGCATTTTACAAGCAGTAGTTAATCACGAAACGATTAACGATTGCACCGAAATTTCTCTGTGTGAAAGGCTCGTGATTAGTTTAAACACGTTCGAAACACGTTTATACTAGTCATGTTTATAGAATTGTAGCTGTGTGTGAAAAGGCTGTACATGTATGTTGTTGGACATTACATGATTCATACTTTGATAATTCTGACATTGCTGTCAAACATCCCCTCTGCATGGATATAATAATAGTCTCTGAATTAACTATCTATGTCCAAAATAAATTCGCCCATCTGTGCCTTTCCCAGGCTCTGGCTATCAAAACCGTCCACTGGCCAATTTCAACATTGAAACAAGGTTTGCATGGATACGAACTTGAAGGTCAGCTCACTTGGTCTATGTATAGTCTGCTATTGCTGCTTATGATCGAGTGCAATGTGCTGAATATTGATCGCGGAATGACGTCAAGAGGCAGTCCTGGTATGGTCGGTGATCAAGGTAATTTCCAAGTTCATGTTAGTTCATGTACACATGGAGGCCATCAGTCCCACATGCAATAAAACATGCTGCCTTTGAAGAGAGAGATCTGCTGTCTGCAAGCTTCCCTTCCCTGTTATTGTGGAGATATAAAATGAAATAAAGAAGAAAGAATTATCTTCTTGACTAGGGGAGCTAAGTGGATGTATGTGATAGGCAGACTAATTTTTTACATGTGGCTCGTTGCGATTGTATGCTTAAGCTTGAGAAGAAAGTCTTATTTCTTACAGGTGTTTGAATTTGTTGAAATGTCACTGTTCAAATGTGTATCCAAAGCTTAAAATAGATAGTCCTGTGGAATTAATTTCTCTTGAAAATTATGCTGAGTGCTAACAATAGGGTACTCGCTCTTCTTGCATTGGGCCTTACATCTTGTACTTCATGTCACATCTTCAAGAATATAATTTTCAGGAAGTTATTTCTCTTGAAAATTATTCTAAGTGGTAATTAGGGGGCACTCTTGCATTGAGCCTTACATCTTGTGCTTAATGTCATATCTTCAAGAACATAATTTTCAGGAAGTTATTTCTCTTGAAAAGTATGCTGAGTGCTAACAATTGGGCACTCTCTCTTCTTGCATTGAGCCTTACATCTTGTGCTTTATGTCATATCTTCAAGAACATAATTCTCAGGAAGTTATTTCACAAGAATATAATGCCAAGTGCTAACAATGGGGCACTCGTTCTTCTTGCATCAAGCCTTCCATCTTGTGCTTAATGTCATATCTTCAAGAACATAATTCTCAGGAAGTTATTTCACAAGAACATCATGCGTAGTTCCAACAAAAGGGCCCCTCGCTTCTCTTTCTGCATTGAGCCTCTCTGTTGAGCCTCACATCTCATGCTTGATACCCTCTGAATGGTTTCAGGGAGGCCTCCCTTTCAAGGCCAAAGTGCTTCATCATCTCCTGCCTGGCAGAAAGAAATGATGCATATTCTCAATTAAAACAGAGAGAAAAGATGATGCATGAGATATTGGAGAGTGCTCCATCAAAATGGCGGAGCAAAGAAGATGAGACTATCTGACTTTTATCGTTATTTAAGCGTTCTATGAATTTTGCGACCACGAAGTTGTCCATAATTGATTCAGTATCAGAAATTGATGTGGACTAAAAGTAATTGCTCTTTATCATTATATATTTATGTGTCCTTGAATCATTCTCTTTATTATTCTCCATAATTATTCTAGATATAAATCATTATTCTACTTATCCATAACAGTTGATGTAATAATAATAATAATATAGAGTATTTGTAATGCGCAAACTCCACATGACTAATGTGTTCGAGGCGCATGGAGAAGAAAAACTATAAGTACACAGAAATACACACAAAAATACACACAAAATGAACAAAGACAATGTGAAAGTAAATATGTACATGTAGTGCATAATTGTTCTAAATGAAAATAATTATTCCATTGGTCCTGAATTTCTAGATTAATTATATTGTATGTTTTCATCGGGCACAATTATTCTGATTAAGAGGAATTATTGTACTGGTATGTAACTGCTTTTATTCATGATTTACTTAGGGAGAAAGATAGCTGTCTTTTTGTGGAGGTTTTGCAGTTATTTTCTTGGACACTACAAAGGCATCTGCTGGTAGAAAAGGAAGTAAAAGTCCTTTATGACTGTAGGCCCTGAAGATTTCCTGGTAAATCAGCTTTTAATTGGAAATTATTTGACCCACTAATGATTATTATTCAAGGTGTTCGTCTTTGCATCATGAAGTATGCTAAGAGCGAAACGGGAGTTATGCGCACGCTGGCGGTGTGGAATTCAGAACTCGGGAGGGGGTAACAGGCGCGTGCCCCCTAGTTCATTCACCCCAGTGCCTTGTTTTGAAAACACCTGGAAAGGACTGCAGTGTCACCGCGCAGTCCCAGCTATACCGTTTGATGTTTGTTGTTTTTATGAAAAGGTGAAAAAGGTTGGCACATTTGGAAGTAATTCCTTTGATTTTAATTAATTCAAATATAAATATTTAGGAGGGTACTCTCTCTCTCTCTCTCTATATATATATATATATATCTCTATCTCTATCTCTCACTCTGTTTCGTTTCTTTTTTTGACTTTAGGCCAAAAATTCTCTTTGTTGGATTCGTAGAACCAAACCCAAACAAAACTTTTATCACAATGCCTCTTACAGGCTTTCTAGCCTTGAACAAGACATTGACCTATTCTACAAACAAGACACTAATATTACTCATTGGGAAAATATGCAATCTATTGTTGTGGTCATTTGAACCCAGTCAGCAAATCAGTGAGAAAGTGGAATCTATCGGATAAGCCTTATCCAACTGTCTATTCTGTGACTTACATCATTTATATAACCCGCCGAACTTTATAAAAAGAGAGTTGAAATTACGGGTACCAGTTGTCATGTGGTAATATTTGTATAAAATACACCCGACTGAGGAAATCATGTCTGTGATCCTAGCTATTCTCTGTAATTCTTTTTAAAAACAATCTCAATAAAGAATTGTCGTCTGTCAATTATCTTTTGCAATATTTGCTCTCAAGCATACCTATTATAAGGTTCTTCACATGTTTCAAAAGAGTTGCACATGCACAATTGACCCATTTTAATTTTCACTTTAAAATGTCAAGTAGACTGTAAGATGAATGCATCTATTTTATCTCTTAAAAATTTGCATCATTGTTTGATTTTTCTTTACCAGTAAACAAATAAAAATTGTTCATATTTTAATTGGGAAAGATTTGAAACTTATATAGATCTCTCTCCTGTCTGTAATGGTAGGATAATCATTAGTTTGTTGAACTGCAAAGAACAATTGAGTCAGATTTGAGTTCAATATCCAGTTTCATCGGCTACTAGCCATATGCTATACTTCCTGCTACGGATGTTCTAATGTAATCTTTGTTTCCTGAAAAAGTTATTAGAACTTACTTTTTAGGGTCTCAGAAAGTTTAAATGAGTCGTCTGTGAAGAACAAGAAGAGCATTAATTAACTTTTTCCTCAATATGAGACCACCATGACTTTGACTTTCATTTTGTTGTTATTGTAGATTTTCTCAATTAAATATATATATGTTTCTGGAAATATTTCTTAGAGCTATTAGGAACATTTTTAGTTTAGTTTGCTACTATTAATTTATGAGTTATTCTCATTTACACTGACTAGACTAATACTAAACTGCCAGCTTCAACAGATTTAACCAAAGAAAATAACATGACATAAAAAATATTTAAAAAGGAATCAAATGGCCTAGATTTCTGACTGTCATTTATTAGTTTTCTTGTCAGTTTGGTGTTATGACTTGGGTATAAATGAAGCTCATTATTTTGATGCCATTTTCTTGCGTGAAGTGATAAAGGTATCAGGTGTGTTTCTTGATTTTCCCCACCATTAACTTGTCATTAACTGAGAGTTTTGTGCTGAAAAAGCAAAAAATAATTGGAATCTTGCAAATATACACTGCAAATTCGTTGTGTAACGTTGTGTAATGACTTTATACAACATTGGGTGGTTCACTCCTTACACAAAGGTAGTGTTAAGTTGAGTATAAAAAAATTACACAATTTTTACACAACAAATTTGCAGTGCATATTTATCAACCATTTTTAGTCAAGTAGCAAGTGGTTTCTTGCAGTCCTCTTAACTTTCACCCAAATTTATTTCTACAACATATGTTTGAAATTTCAAGTCATCGTAAATAATTTGCGACAAAATTTGTTCAAAAGAAGAAACCGGTGAAGCTTATATGAATTTCCTATTTGATTTCACTACATGTATGTTATGACGTCGGATGTTGTGTGGTCACATTTCATTTTAATTTCATTTTTCTTGTATAAATAGAGTTGAAAGCACATAGACTCCAGTCCTCACTGCTAAGTATTCACATGTATGCTGTGCACTTTCCAATGTAAACACTACTCTGGTCATTGGCCGATGTAGCCTTGATCGCAGGCACCAACCTTTATCGATGCCGTGCGAACAATGTCTGCCCTGTAAGACTACGCTGACGGCACAATGCATACGCTTTGTACATTATCGGCTCCATATTTGACACATCAAGAGACTAACAGAGCTAGGTTCTGCTCAAAGCTTTAGGAATTATGTTTATTTGTGAAATTAGAGTCTGTGCTTTTAGACTAGATGTAGTCTGCCTTCATAACTTTACTGTTTATCTCTGGAAAATTCTAGTTTGCAACAATCGCAACTTTTTATATAAGACGGGGCCTTGATGTGGTAGATGTTAAAATATATTTGATACATGAATGTCAAATAATGTAAATCTACCTTATCTGCTAAGTCCACTTTTGCCCAGATATCAATTATCTTTGAATAGAAGCCAATTTGGGTTATTACTATTTATTTAATATTCATCTCTACCTGTGTTTTCTGAATAAATGGCTTGAAAATATCATTTATATTTAAAGAGTTTTCTTGAAAGATAACATTATTTGTATTGTTTTACCATCTATATTGCATTATATCAGTCAAAGTTGGTGTCTTTTAGGTTTTAGCTCTGTGACTCAAGCAGTAATGTCTCTCACTTGAACTTTTGACATTTCTAGGGCAATCGTAGCCCGCAATTTGTGTTTAATGGCAGTTCGCTAAATATTAGTGCATATAAGATAGGGTAGTATTACTAGTTCTTTAGCCTAGCTGCAAGGCAAATGTATGAAACAATGTAGACAGAGTCTTGAGTATGAAGGCCTAGATAGTCTTGTGTCAGTATGCTAAAAACGGTAGGATTTCAACTTGGACTTGAAACTTTCTAATGAGGTTGCAGATCCAGATCCAAGCCGTAACAGGAGAACAAAAAAAATCTCATAGCCTTGAAGTCAGGCTACAAGTTCATTGGCATCTGTATTTCGTTCAGTCATGAATTAGAAGTCAAAATCATTCATCCAGTCTAGCACCCTAGCGGGGGCCATACTGGGGGGCCCATCCCTCTCCCGGGTCGGGCGGGCGGAGATCCCGTTTCAGTCTTAAATGCCAGGCAGCCTCGAGACATTAGCACTTGAGGATGTTAGTCTGTGACTTCCAGACTCCGGGAAGATCAAAAGTCATGATTCCGGGGTATGATGTTTCAAGTGACATTTGGAGGAGCTATCCTGTCTCTGGTGTCATGTTCAAGTCACATTGTCTGAAGCTTAAAGGGCAATCCAACCTTTGTAATGTGATCAAACACATGAAATCAGAAAAATCTAAAAGAAACAAAAATGGCAAAAGTTTGATATAAATCGGGCCAATAATTAGAGAGTTAGGAATGTTTGAAATTTGAAATCACTATATCTAAGTGAATTTCAAATTGACAATTTGGTCAGAGGATTGTGACGTATGTATGCACAACCCTCCCAATTGCTGTGTACAAAAATACTGTGTAGAAATGGCATTATAGATAACTTAATATCACATTTTAATGCACTATGAAGAGAGAGAGAGAGAGATTTGTGTTTTTCTAGCATCAGAAATGGTCATCTCATGATAGATACCAGTATGTTCATTTATAAGGTTATTAAACATCATCTTGGTTTTGTGGTAGAAGTAATTAAGAGCAGATAATGCATTAATTACTCTGAATGAGGCTTTGGTATTTCATGAGTTTTTGGTTGTGGTTGATTAACGAATAAGTTTGTTAGTCTGCGGTATTTCGGCGCCATGTTTTATCTGCATCTTAACAGTATCGATTGAATGAAAATAGAGAGAGAGCAGGTGAAAGCCAGCCAGAAGGAATACGATTGTGAACAACTTATAAACTAATCTTACTCTATCCAAGTAATATTATTGATATTAATTACGATTGATATCATTTAATTGCCATCACGTATGCTTTGGAGTGAGAGAAAAATAATTTATCGCTATAACCCTCAGGTCTCTCCTTTCCCTATGACTGATTCGGATGTGCAGGTCTCCTACTACTACTACACTGGGGTTTTCCCTACTTTAGGTTCAACCTTTTGAGTACTGATTTTTTTCTGATTCCCATAGGCTTCGCACAGGGACCACCCTTTCTCTGTATTAGGCGATTGATTAATAAGAGTGTAGTGGGTTCTAAATAGGCTTAGGTGGTGACTTTCCTACATATTGGGTCTCTATTTAACATCCTATCTGAGGGACGTAATGATTTCCACTGTAATGTAACCTGCATCTATGAATTAAACGGGAGGGGAACATGAACACACAAAGCAAGCTTGAATTCCTGAACTGCTTCTATACTACCGTAATTAACGGTGTATAAACCGCCCCCGTGTATTAACCGCACCCCTCTGTCGGCAGCAAGCCAGGTCCGTGTTACAAAACCCACACGGGAAGGCCTTTCATTTTAGTGCGAGGTGCAGCTGAATGTGTAAGATCATTAATGTGAATTAAAAAACAGTAGAGGACCTAGGATAGAACCTTGTGGTACGCCGTGTAATAGAAGAAAAATTGGAGGAATTATTATTATAAACTACATATTGAGATCTATCAGAAAGATTACTTTCGAACCAAGATGACAAAAAAATCTGAGTGTTGTTCTAGTTTCCGAGTGGTGAGTCAACACACTTATTAATGAGCTGTGAAACTTTGCCAGGCATAGCGCCAGGTGGAGGGGCATAAATCGAAACTTAAAAAATTAAAAAAATAGTTAATACATCGTTAATTACGGTATATGTTATGAGAATATATACTATAGAGTCGTCATTTAATAAAACATTTTTCTTTGAGCGGAAAGGGTCTTTTTGCTGAATATATGGAATCGTCATGAAAAGTGTGAAAGGGGGCTGGGGTTGCCTCTCTTCAGCTTGAGACACGATCTGTAGTGCTGGCACGAAGCTGAAGGCGCCCAAGAAGTCTGGGGTACAGACAGACCAAAGACGATAGGCCTCTGACCTCTTATCAAGAAACAAGTCTTCAGTGAGAGGAGGGTTACTCAGGGTCACCTCTCTCTCTTTCTCTCGCTCGCTCACTCTCTCTCTCTCTCTCTCTCTCTCTTTCTCTCTTCTCTCTCTTTCTCTCTCTCTCTCTCTTTCTCCGTCCCTACCTCTCTCCGTCCCTATCTCTCTCTCTCTCTCTCTCTCTCCATCTCTTTTTCTCTCTCTCTCTCTCTCCATCTCTTTTTCTCTCTCTCTCTCTCTCTCTCTCTCTCTGTAATTCTCTCCCTCTAATTCTCCCCCCCCCCCCCCCCCTGCCTCTATCTTCTCTTTCTCGCTCTTACCTCTCTCTGTTGCTCTCTCTTATCTTTCTGTTGCTGGCTCTGTCTCTTCTCTCTTTATCACTGTTTTTCTCTCTCTCTCTCTAACTCTTTTTCTCTGTCTCTGTTTGCCCCCCCCCCTCTCTCTGTCTCTCCCCCCCCCCCCCCTCTCTCTTTCTCTCTCTATCTATCTATCCACTTTTCTGTCTCTATCTTCCCATTTTGCTATCGCTGTATCTTTGTATTTCTGTCTAGTGTCTTTCCCTTGATCTGTATCTGTGTCTATCGTTTTCACTCTGCCTTTGTATCACATTATCTTGATCTCTTGCTGATTATATTTCTACTTGCTTGTCTTTCTCACTTGGTCTGCCTTTGTCTACCTTTTCACTCAATAGATAAATATAAATGATTAGCATGTAAAGAAACTTGTTTTGGAGAGAAGTGTGTGCTTGTGTACAATTCTCGTACAATGTTTTCAAAACGAGTTCA
>JAVYIG010015459.1:0-35860 GCA_035222895.1 Strongylocentrotus droebachiensis
CACACTGCTTCCCTAACATTTCTAGAGGGTTCTTTGCCCACCAAATTTCTTTCCTACTGTTACAAATGGTCTTTGGATGGCATGGCCTATGCCATTTGATCCTAAGGGTTTGGCAAAGACCATGATACATGTTGTTAACAATAAATGAAGCCTCCGAAACAAATTGGATAAATATTATGGATGTCTTATAATTTGGGAAAATGTAGTGATTCATTTTAATACTTTATATATTAAAATATTCATAAAGCTTGGAAGATTTATATGTATAAACTTTTTTATTATTTGGTGAATGATTCTTACATTATCAAGGTTTGAAACAGGTGAATACTCCTAGTACTGGTGTAAAAATTTCTTTGTGAAATACTGACTATTTGTAAATCATTAAAAATATAAAAAGCCAATAACATCTAACACATTCCTGTCCTTTAATAGACCAAAACCAAACATTCAATAGGAAAACTGTAAACAATCCCCTATCTATAAAACCACAATAGCCAAAAAGATGGTGTTAACTACAGTTTGAAGCCTCCGAAACAAGTTTTTTTGGTTATTATTAAGTTTTGAAAAAAATTAACTGGATATCTATTTACTTTCAACTTCAAGGGAGCCTGCACATCCTAACCTATGATTGCCATGCAGATTTAACATGAAACACATCGGTCTAGGTATTTAAAAAATGAAAAATAATCTTTTTGCTGTTTCGGAGGCTTCAAGTGTTTCGGAGGCTTCAAGTGCTAACGGAAAGTTTGTATTGTCTGTTATTCTTTAACAGTGGGGAATATCTCAGCTATTTTTTGACAAGTGATTTAGGGGTCCTTATGCTACATTTTGATATAATGATTGGATAAATTCCTACATTCATAATTGTACAAGCTGTCTGAATAGTTTGTTTCGGAGGCTTCAAATCAGCTAACGGAAAATTGGGTCGACTCAGTCAAACTTTAAAAAATTTCTTACAAGCAACATGATCAGACAAATTTAGTCATTAGTTGGAAGTATAGATATCAAGTGTTATATCAAGAACAAAAGAAATGATAGAAAGCACTTTTCAAACCAGAGCTCTTCACATGAAGTTTGTTAACTATTGTTAACGGAAAATGAAGTCTCCGAAACGACAAATTACAACACTCTGTTCTCAAAAATAGACGAGCCGTTACAGTTTAAACTTCTTTGGCACTCTTCATTGAACATCTAACTTCACATTCTGCATAACAAAAACAATCCTCGCTGTTCCTGAAAAAAATGCAGGGCTTTACAAAAATGTCTATGTATTTTGTGTACACCAAAAGGGTCATATTTAGGGGTACTTATGTGCCTGCCAAAATTTAACGAAGTAATCCCTGAAGATGTCTATGCTACCCAAGGTAGCACCCAAGTAGGTTACTCATATGCCAAAATATCTTTGAATTCTGTAGCTTTATGAGATCACTAGAGATAAAAATGTTCAAATTTCAGAGTTACACCCTTTACTGTGAAAATGACCATACATCAATTTTGACAGGATACATTGAAATCTTTGAAATGTGTGTAAATCAAAGAAAATTTGACTTTCGTCCAAGTTGTCTTTGATGGGACCAAGCAAAATGCATCTAAATAGATGATTTTTGCTTTCTATGTATTAAGTCAAATGAATTAAACCATATCTGGTCCCAAACAGAACTCAGGAACTTGCCAGCAGTTTTGTTGATTTCATAGTTTTTATCCAAACTCGGTTTAAACTGTTGTGCAGACATCCAGAAAATAAGAAAGATACCAGTATTTTTTTCATGTACACGGTACATGACTGCAGACTCATGTTAAAACTTGGACAATAAAATTACTTTCTACAAAAATATATTGCCAAAAAGGAGGAAGAGAACTGCAAAATCTGTTTAACATAATGAATGAATGGGTACTGAATACGGAATGGTAACACTTATGATTCAATGATATTGAATTTAGCTATCATTCTTGTGGAGACTGTTGATAGATATTGTTGGATCTTCTAAATAATCTACTACGGTCCCATACTTGATGTAACGTTTAGTGAACTGTGTACATGCATTGATACTAATACCGGTGTGATAATCGTGATTGCAGTGACGTAAAAGTAATTAGTGTAAACCCTAGGGCTAGGCCAGCTAGTAGTACTACAATGCCTCCCAAACAGACAGCAATACCATGAAGCTATCAAGGAGCTCCTAGACAGTGAGGACTCCAAGGAGGCACTCTCGAACAATGGTAGTAGCAAATTAGATGAAATCTCAAATAAACTTGATGAAATTCACCGCAAACTTGATCATCATGATCAACGCTTCATAACTATTGAAAGTCTCAGAAAGTCAGATATTAAAATAAGTGAAGTGTATGATGAACTTGCAACAAAATTTCAGTACCTTCACACTTCATCAGAGAAGGCAAAATCAACCTTGATGGATGTTGAGATGAAAGTGAATGAAAGGGAGACAGCCATCAAACATCTTCCAAGTCAACTGATACGAGCCTCAACAAAATTGCAAACCTGAAACGGCAAGTTAACAGATAAGAGCAGCGTTCTTGAAACAACTGCAAAAGAATCTTCGGTCTCATTAAGCGTGGAGAAAACACCAAATAGAATACTCTCGTTTGTGAAGAAGGTAATTGATAACCAGCCATACCTAGTATGATTATCGGCAATGTGCGATCCCTTGCTAACAAGATAGATGAACTAGAAATCCTTACAAGATATATGCATGAATACAGAGAAACCTGTCTCATGAGATTTAGTGAAATTTGGCTAAATGGCTTAATACCACACAGTGCTCTACATATTCCATATTTTGAATTGGTCAGAGGGGACAGAACGAGGGAGCCTGGAAAGACGAGGGGAGGAGGTGTATGCCTATACATAAACTCAAAATGGTGTCAAAATTGGACAGTGAAAGATGTGACTTGTAAACCAGACATAGAGCTAATCTCAGTGGGACTAAGACCGTTTTATCTCCCCAGAGAGTTTTCCAAATATTTGTAACAGTTTGCTACGTACATCCTCGGGCAGACTTAAACACTGCCAGTGAAATTCTAACTGAAAACACGCAATGTTTAGAGGCAGCTGCCCCTGACGCCCCAATCTTCATCTTGGGCAACTTTAACCAGTTGCGGCTAGAAAACTCCCTATCAGATTATGAACAATACATTAAAATTCCTACAAGAGGGGATGCCACCCTAGACCTGTGTTACGGAAATATTTTAAACGCATAGGAGTCCAGGGCGTGTCATCAACTAAGCCGATCAGACCATCGGAACATACAGCTGATACCGGCATATAAACAGAAACTGAAACGGAGCAAGCCGGTCACTAGGCAACGATACGCTTGGACCCCAGAAACCAACAAGGCGTTACGGGAATGCCTAGACTGCACCTACTGGGACTTGTTAATCAACTCCACGAACTCTTTGGACGAAGAAGCAACTATTGTCTCCGACTACGTCAAGTCCTGCATTGAATTGACAATCCCACACAGACTCCTTAAAGTGTATCCTAACAACAAGCCGTGAGTGAATAAAGAGCTTCGCGATCTGCTCAGAGAGAAGGGAGCAACAGTCTCAGCTGGAAACTCTTTCACTAAAGGATATCCAAAGAAAAATCAAGCGTCAGACAAAAAAATGTAAACATTCCTACAAGGAAAAGATTGAACAGAACTTCCGCGAAAATAATCCCAGGATGGCATGGAAAACAATGCAGGATATTACTGGTTACAATAAAGATAAATCTAATTCTGTGGTACTTGATCACGATAGTGAATTTGTTAACGATCTCAACGACTTCTATTGCCGATTTGATGTAGAAAATTGCTCTATTGAAACGAAGAAATGAAATGGAAGGTAATAGACGAAATTCCAGTCAGAGTACCTATCCAAATACATGAGCATGATGTAAGACGTATGTTTGCAAGCTTACGAACACACGAGTCGCCCGGACCAGACGGAATATATAACCAAGTTCTGAAAGTATGTAAGATCAGTTTGCCCCAGTGTTTACTAAACTATTTGAGAAATCTCTAAGTCTAGGTATAATCCCCCAGTTATGGAAGCGGTCAATAATCATCCCTATCCCAAAAGTAAAACAAACGAAAGAAATGAATGATTTCAGACCCGTATCCCTTACATGTAGCGTAATGAAATGTTTAGAGAAGATTGTGTTGAAATACCTCATGAGACAAGTTGGGGATCAGATAGATGTGTTGCAGTTTGCTTAAAGGGAGGTAAAGGTGTAGACGATGCAATTTTGACATTTCTCCATAATATAATCACATGGACCACGTTGGTAATGCTGTAAGATGTCTGTTTGTCGATTTCTCAAGTGCATTCAACACAATTGTACCGCACACTGATTAAGAAACTAATTGAGATGAAAGCACACCCTACCCTCATTCTATGGATACAGGATTTCCTAAATGAAAGAGAACAATATGTTCACTTGAGAAATGTAAACTCTAAAGTGAAATTCATCAACATAGGAGCCCCTCAGGGCTGTGTCCTCTCTCCAGTATTATTGTCTATTTATACCAGTAATTGTGTAAGCACATCACCAAACTGTCAAGTGATTAAGTATGCAGATGATACTGTTATTACAGGCTCTATGTCAGACATCAGAAGTGAACAAGATTATGTCACCTTTGTGAACAGATTTGTAGAGTGGTGTGAACGGCACTATCACAAGTTGAACGTCTCAAAGACAAAGGAAATGATTATAGATTTTCGGAGAAGTCCACAAGCAAGACCACCGCTTATTATTCAGGGGTTGGCTGTGGAAAGAGTTGACAGTTATAAGAACTTGGGAACAACGGTATCTGATTCACTCGACTGGTCATCGAATGTTACCTTGCTTAAAAAAAAGTGCAATCAGAGAATGTACTGCTTGAGAATGATGAGAAAGATGCATGCTGTAGACAAAACAATTTTGATTCTATTTTACAGATCATTGATAGAGAGTGTATAGCTACATACAACATAATATGCTATTTTGGGAATGCAACTCAAAAAGATAAGAAGAAGTTAGACAGTACGAGGAGAGTAGCACAACGGATAATTGGCAGTAGCCTACACGCAGTATCCACACTGCATGAAGAAAGAGTAGTAAAGTCAAACAAATCATGAACGACCCCACCCACCTGCTTCACACTAATTACAATTACAATAGGTCAGGCTTTCGTTTGTGTGTGCCCAGGTCTGCACGAGTGAGAACTCGGCAATCATTCATACCAAACTCCATCCACATGTACAACGGAATGTCTCGAAGACCCAGTGTTAATTGTACTTTAATATTATATTTAATTAATAATTCCCAAATTGGTTTAAGACGCAAACACATGTATGGAAACCCAACCTCCTCAGTATATTTATATTTATCTCACTTGTTAACTCGTTTGATCACCTGACACCTCCTCTTGCTCTGATTTAATTACTATGTTAACTATTGTTCTGAATTAGTGTTTTTAAAAAAACATCCGATCCTCTGATAATTTGTGCCTAATCATATGTTAAACTTTATTTAGTTACTGTTAATCTCTACAGTTTTGTAAATTCATTAGTAAATGTTAATCTGTATATGTTACACCAGTGAAAATCAAATATCCAGAAATGGACAATAAATACTAAATTGAATTGAATTGAATTCATGTTGATCTTCAGGAGCAAGATTTACACCGTAGCCATTGAGTTGGCGACCCTTCTTCAGCAACACGTAAAGGTGACCATACAATTATAGTTAAGCTTAAATCATATTGCACGAGACCTACCGGTAATTGAAAAAACACAGAATTGCTTCAAGAAGCATACAGACTCTCAAAAAAATGGAGAGTTTATGGCGCATGGTCTTCCGATGGAATAATATTTGTATCGGTCCAAACAAAACTTGCATCAAAACCTTGATTTGTACTAAAACAATGTCACTTAATTATCTTACTTGCAATCTAAGAGTAATGTGCAGCATCATGACATATCTCTTAGAGGACATTTCACTTTTATTTTAAAGGAATATAGAGACTTTTACCTTGTTATATTTCGTTCTTAAAAGAAATTTTCTGACATGTCTTTGAAATTATATTTCCTGTATGTCTATACTTAATGAATGGATAAGACCTGGTCATTTTGGAAATTCTGAAGAAAGTATTGCATACTCAATCACCTTTATCAGTGGATGACAACTATGATGGAGTGTGTGAAACAGATAAATATTATATTAATCCCCTCACAATTTTAATAATATGATCGTTAATATTATAAATTCTAGAAATATTTCACTTTTTCATATGAATTGCTTGAAAAACAACTATGAACCTTTATCTGTGTACCTTCAGTAATTGAAAGTTGAAAATTGATGTTATTGCTTTAAGTGAAACATGGTTAACACTACAGATTACCTGAATTCCTTGGAAACATTTCATAAATACACATTCTAAGGCAAAAACAGAGAGAATCATGGTGATGGAGTTGGTGCTTCCATTAATAATATTTTTAAGAATTTGTTGATTTAATGTCTTTAATTATAATATAAAGTATTGAAATATTACAAAAGGGTAAAAACTTCAATATTGCTGTTGTGTATTCAAACCACAAAAACAGAGAGATTAATTCTTTATCTCAGGACCCCATCTTAAAAGAGTTATGATTGATTAGAAATCAATCGCAAGTTTGCAGTCTTCTATCTCTCATGTACATATTCAGCGTTGCGATCGATATCATTCGCAAATAAGTTGCAATCAATATCAACTCTTTATAAGAGGGGGCCTAGGGCTGATCTAACAGCAGTACCATCCAAATTGTGCAATGAAAACAACCAAACTATGTACCGGTACTGAATTTACTAGAAAATACAAATTGCAATGCAAATTTATTTTCAGAAACAATGAATGCACATTCTTTTTTCCTATCATTTTGAAACCCACTTGAAGAGTGCAGTCCTGTGCTACTTTGATTGATTGCAGGTACATATGATCACTTACCCATTTTTTGTTATTACTAAGGCAGATACGAAACCATGTATGTCATATTATTTGTATAATGTAATGTAGGATGTAAATTCTTTTCTTTATCTATCACTATCAAATACTTGTAGAGGGTGAGATGAAAGTATGCACATGTCCATTTAATTTAAAACCTAATTCAACGTCAGAAAAATATAAAGTTGTGGAGTTGTTGTTTTATTGGAAAAGTTTATTAGAAAATATAATGTGAATATATAATAGTGACTTTCGAAAAGATTTGGAAGAATTAATAAGTAAGCCAAATTCAAGCTATACACGTAATGATCAATAATGAGGCGCACCTTATAGTGTATTCCTAAATATATGCATGAACTTTAATTGGTAAGTCAATGGCTGAAGAATATATGCTCAGCCATCACAAGCAGGCCAGAATTGGTTGGATCAGCCCAGTCAGCGAACTCATTGAACATGACGTCATCGAACTCAGCGATGTACTGCGCATGCGTCTTAGGCAGGGATGCCAACCGCATGATTATCTTATATTATGTTCATCACAACACATAAGTTTTCAATGAAAAATTGGCTTCTATTAAGAGAATACTTGATAATCTTCCATCTTTCTCATGCAGCGAGTGCTTGATGGCCACCATACTGTACAGCACTTGCTACGATAGATCCCTATGCGCAAAAAAAAAAAAAAAAAAACCTAATTTTTAGACAACATTCCGTACTGCCGTAATGGTCGTTAATTTCCGTACCAATTACGGGAAATCCGTACTAGTTGGCATCTCTGCTTAGGGCCCAGATCGAAACAGCTGGGCCATTAGCGTGCACGTGTACGGGTATACAGGTAGGATACAGGCTCCGTAAACTAATCGCAGGCCAAATGTAATCCAGGCATTAATTAGCAAGATCATGCACTGTATAAACGATAAAATCCCTTTTAGAACAGAGTACTGGTAAACATTTAAATGGCTTTTCTCCAGTAACTAGTAAGTTTACTGTTGAAAGGAAATCTCTTAATAGTATCTTAACAGTTATAGCGTTTCTGTGTATTCTTATATGCCTTGTGAGCTCACTTTTATAAGAAAATTCCTTATTTTATTAGGAACACTTGAAGGGTTTCTCTCCTGTATGTGTTCTACGGTGGCTAGTAACATCCTTTTATAAATGTTTATATAATGTTATATAATGTTTTGCTCTAGTGTGTGTGTCCTATAAACAGACAGGTAAGATGACCTCGTTCAGAAAAACCTGTACACACACTAGGAACATTAAAGGGTTTCCTGCCTGAATGTTATCTAAGCTAGCCAATTACACCCCTTTGATAAGAAAATCTGATATTACAAATAGGACATTTTTATGTTTTTTTTCTAGTACATGTATGTGTCCTAATAATATATTTAAGATGACCTAGTTGAGAAAAAATCTCATCACAATGGGAGCATCGATGAGGCTTTTCTTAAATGGCTTATAAGGGTACTTCTTTGAGAAAAACCTGTACAACACTGGGAACAATTAAAATGGTTTCTCTCTTGTATGTGTTATAGTGTTCTAAGGTGGCTAGTAAGCACTTTCTTTTGCGAAAATGACTTATAACAATGTTAACATTGATAAGGCTTTTCTCAACTGTGTGTTCTTAAATGGCTTATAAGGGAGCGGCTTCGAGAAAAACCCTTATCACAATGGGAACATTGAAAAGGTTTTTCTCCACAGTGTGTTCTTAAATGTCTAATAAGGTTACTTTGAGAAAAACCCTGATCACACTGGAAACACTCGAAAGGTTTCTCTCCACTGTGTTTTCTTCATTGCCTAATAAGGGTACTTCTTTGAGAAAAACCTGTACAACACTGGGAACAATTAAAATGGTTTCTCTCTTGTATGTGTTATAGTGTTCTAAGGTGGCTAGTAAGCACTTTCTTTTGCGAAAATGACTAATAACAATGTTAACATTGATAAGGCTTTTCTCCACTGTGTGTTCTTAAATGGCTTATAAGGGAGCGGCTTCGAGAAAAACCCTTATCACAATGGGAACATTGAAAAGGTTTTTCTCCACTGTGTGTTCTTAAATGTCTAGTAAGGGTACTTTTTTGAGAAAAACCCTTATCACACTGGGAACACTTGAAAGGTTTCTCTCCTATATGTGTTCTATTAAAGGTGGCTAGTCAGCTCATTCTTTTGAGAAAACGTCTTATCACAATGGGAACCTCGTTGAGGCTTTCCATTAAGGTTGTGTGTTCTTATATGTCTAATAAGGTTACTTTTATAGGGAAAACCCTCATCACACTGGGAACATTTAAAGGGTTTCTCTCCTGTATGTATTCTAAGGTGGGTAGAAAGACTAGTCTTGTGAGAAAATTTCTTAATACAATGGAAACATTGATGAGGCTTTTCTCCACTGTGTGTTCTGAAATGTCTACGAAGGGTACATTTATGGGAAAATGCCTTATCACACTGGGAACACTTGAAAGGTTTCTCTCCACTGTGTGTTCTTAAATGGCTATTAAGGGTTCCTCTTCGAGGAAAAGCTCTATCACACTGGGAACACTTAAATGGTTTCTCCCCTGTATGTGTTCTAAGGTGGTTAGTAAGAACAGACTTGTAAGAAAATGTCCTATTACAATCGGAGCATTGATGAGGCTTTTCTCCACTGTGTGTTCTGAAATGTCTACGAAGGGTACTTTTATTGGAAAATCCCTTTTCACACTGGGAACACTTGAAAGGTTTCTCTCTACTGTGTGTTCTTAAATGGCTATCAAGGGTTCTTTTATGAGAAAAACCCTTATCCTTATCACACTGGGAACACTTGAAAGCTTTCTCTCCAGTATGTGTTCCAAGGTAGCTAGTAAGCTCATAGTCGACCTGGTGTTTTTTTGGATGTAGTATAAGAGTGTTCTCATCTGTCAATGTCTTACTGCAATGTAAACACAGATGTGTCTTCTCTCCACTGCATGCTGTTATATGTGGTTGTATATTGTCTTGTCCATTGTCCAACTCTAAGGAAGAAAAGAAAGTAATTACATCCCTATTGAAGAGAAGGTCAAGTTCTGGTATTAAAGTGTCAAAATCAATATTAAAGTCACTGTAGAGTAAAGAAATATCCCCAGGCGTATCCAGTCTGCCTAGATGCAGACTATCACGAAATGGTTAAATCCTTCAATACAGTCAATTTCGCATACGTCAATTTTGACAGGATACAATGAAATCTTTGAAATGTGTGTAAATCAAAGAAAATTTGACTTTCGTCCAAGTTGTCTTTGATGGGACCAAGCAAAATGCATCTAAATAGATGATTTTTGCTTTCAATGTATTAAGTCAAATGAATTAAACCATATCTGGTCCCAAACAGAACTCAGGAACTTGCCAGCAGTTTTGTTGATTTCATAGTTTTTATCCAAACTCGGTTTAAACTGTTGTGCAGACATCCAGAAAATAAGAAAGATACCAGTATTTTTTTCATGTACACGGTATATGACTGCAAACTCATGTTAAAACTTGGACAATAAAATTACTTTCTACAAGAATATATTGCCAAAAAGGAGGAAGAGAACTGCAAAATCTGCTTACCATAATGAATGAAAGGGTACTGAATACGGAATGGTAACACTTATCAATCGATAATATTGAATTTAGCTACCATTCCTGTGCAGACTGTTGATAGATATTGTTGGATCTTCTAAATAATCTACCACGGTCCCATACTTGATGTAACGTTTAGTGAACTGCGTACATGCATTGATACTAATTGATACCGGTGTGATAATCGTAATTGTGGTGACGTAGTAATTAGTGTCGACACTAGGGCTAGGCTAGCTAGAAGTACTACAATGCCTCCTAAACGAACAGCAATAGCATAAGCTATCAAGGTGCTCCTAGACAGTGAGGACTTAAAGGAGGCACTCTCAAACAATGTTAGTAGCAAATAAGATGAAATCTCAAATAAACTTAATGACATTTACCAGAAACTTGATCATCATGATCAATGCTTCATAACTATTGAAAGTCTCAGAAAGTCTGATATTAAAATTACTGAAGTTTATGATGAACTCGCAACAAATTTCAGTACCTTCACACCTCATCAGAGAAGGCAAAATCAACCTTGATGGATGTCGAGATGAAGGTGAACGAGAGGGAGACAGCCATCAAACATCTTCTAAGTCAACTGATACGAGCCTCAAAAAAATTGCAAACCTGAAACGCCAAGTTACAGATAAGAGCACTATTCTCGTCCCAGCTGCAAAAGAACCTTTGGAGCATGGAAAAATACCAATACTCTCGTTTGTGAAGAAGGTAAGCGAATTAAACTTGATCTACGGGAGCAAGAAATAGACCGTAGTCATCAAGTTGGCGACCTTTCTTCAGCAAGGAAAAGGTGATCGTCCAATTATAGTTTAGCTGTAATCATATTGCAAGAGACAAGAGTTGTTACAAAATAGAAGAAAATTAAAGCCACAGTAATAATCGGGAGCGCTAGGAGTGTCAAGTCTGACAGATATGAGCGCTATACAAGAACCCAATATTAAAGAACTCAGGCACAACCATCCAAGAAGACCTAATTGAAAAAAGTTTACAAAGTTGGGCGAGAAAACCTATATTATTATACTATTATTATTATCATTGTTGTTGTTGTTTTTGTCATCATTTTTATCATTCTGTGGCGTAACCGGGCTCTGCCGGGGAAGCGTTCTGCCTTGCAGTCTCTTAAAACCCGGTTCACGCTCTCGAAAATCATTCATCAACTATATCTCTCAGTGGGCTCTCACAAAAGTATATCGTGTAAGAATAACGTGGACTACAGGTGTAGCTCTCATTTTACTCACTCCCGCAATCACTGAATGTCTGACAGGAACTCAAGAAACAACACTGGCACAGTATCTGCAGTTCAAGTATCTTTATTCGTTCCTGGTAACGGACCTGTCACAACGACAGGTGAACGCTGACTCACAGATCACAACTATATAGAACCTGTCCCAACGACAGCTCAATGCGGACTCACTGACATCTCACGATGTACACATATATTTCACAATTAAGCCTGAGTCATTACGGTTTTTGTGCTAAACGGATAACCGTTAAAAGTATACGGGCGGTTTCGTTTAACCATTAAATAATAATCTGAAAAAGTGAAAATACAGTATTTGTAATAACGATGTAGCTCGGAACGCCTGATGGTCTTCAGACTGTCGCGCTGAGCATTCCGAGCCGGACTTTGGCACTATTCTGATAAACAGAGACCAGTAATAAACAACATGCAAAATATCTTATTATTCCTCATCTGAATGTGATATCATGATTAACCTTGCAAAGTTAAGCGCGCTGTGAAGATAGCTTGATCTGTGACGTGTTTATATATGCCTTTGCAATGCAATGTTTGCATGTGGTCAGGGAGAGAGCTCCATTCATGCAGGGACATGTCTAGCATGTCCCTGCTGCATGTATCATTGCCATATGAAATTATGTGGAAGTGTGTAACACTCACTACCAAGACACACCCTGCAATGAGCTGATCCAAGTTAGTGACCAATCATGAAGGTTCTCTAGCTATGTGGGTGGAGTTTGATACCAGCATAAATTACAGGTTGGTGACCGCACGTGCTTTCACACGGTTCAGTGGGAGTCAAGAAGCCATGTGCTCTCCACCTGTGTGTATGTACATGTACAGTGTATTGGGCGCCGATGTTTGAGGTTTGTGTGTACGATGTTTGAGGTTTGTGTGTACAGTACGTGTGTGTGTATGAAAGAGAGCTGCATGGACCAGGCAGGAACATCAGAGAGTGAAGAATTAAGACAAGTGAGACTAGCTAGATAGAAAGGGTGGCTGTGTGTGATCAAAAACTTAAATTACTCACAATGTCCAAGACTTTGTTGATTGATATTTCTAAAACTTCAATTATTATTGTTATTATTTTTGTATTTTATTTATATATGAACATTATTTTAGGGGGGTGAGTCGGCAAGGGATTGATGTTAATATTGAGAGAGAGAGAGAGAGAGATAGAGAGACTCGGGGAGAAGGGATGTGAGAGGAACTGACCATCGAATGTGTAAACATTTAGAACTTTGCTTGTCTGAGAGTGCAGTAATAAGAAAAGGTACATGAACACATTGCAGAGAGAAGGGAATAGAGAGGGTGAGAAAATAGGGAAGAGGGCATGGTTGTTTTATTGTTTACAAATTCATTCATGGAGATTACTGCTGCCAGAAAGCTGGCGCGCAGCGGACAGGGTGTAACATTACACTGCGGTTTCTTTGATTATCTTTATCATCGGCTATTAGCACATTCCAAAATGTATGTAAATAACGGTTAAACGGAGCAAGAAATGCTAAACGGTTTTGATGAATGCGGTCGGATAACCGTCGGTTAAACGGATTGACTCAGGCCTATTCACAATTAACTAAAACGCCCTCTACGTCTTACTAAATTACTGGGCTAGTTATGTTACAATTCTGACAGTGTTTCAGTATTATTGTAATTAATATTATATACCTCACTTAAGAAATCCAGCCATCTGATTGGTCGAAATAAACTTTAACTGTTCCTGTAAAATTCCTGGTAACCATGGTTAAAACAGTTCTAAAATCCCAATAACCATGGTTACCGGGAAAATAGGTCAGTCTCCATGGTTACCCCATAGGTTTACATGTTAAAAAATGGTTTGAGCGATCGAGGATACCGTACATGTGTGAAGAATAGGTCGCTATATTTTACCAATTTTGTAATACAACTAGCAGCGAATCCGGGCTAACTCGCCCCACGGGACATCTCGCCCCAGCATCAAAGACTGGGTCGAAATGTCCCGACACAATTCATCGATCGAGAGATACCAATGTGTATATGTTTGTGCTCATTGTACATTTTAGACGATATGGCTGATATTTGTTCACATTCTTTCGTCCTGGCCGTTAATTAGCAGACTACTGGTATCTCTCGATCGATAAATCATGTCGGGATATCTCGCTGGGGCGAGATGTCCCGTGGGGCGAGTTAGCCCGACTCCCTAGCGCAGACGACCGACTGTACTAGGCCAAAATGGCAGAATTAGAAACGCTCCCAAGATTTTAACTTCTGGATGAGGATCAAATGCGAGACATGCTGACAGCAAGAACACCAAAAAGGGTACGTGAAATCTTCCATAATTTTTTCAGTAGCCCTAGATCTAGATTCTAGTACGCGACAACCAGATGCTGGTGATTGTAGTGATTTGTACGTCACAGACAGATGCAGATCCTTCCCGTAGAGATTACACACATCCCTATGCATTTCCATTGGCCATTGCGCATTTGATCATGCTAGATTGGTCAATGTTTTAATTACCAGAGATTCAAACTAATATTGCTCGTGATCCTGAAGGTGATACTCAATAAGTGAGGTGTCATATGAAAGCGCAGGTTTTTCTCCATATTCCCCACAGGGCCGGCCCACCCCCAAAATTCTACAGAAGCCGAAATGTATACCTAATATTTTGACAAATTTTTCCAGCTTATTATTAGCTATTACCGGTATGTGCTTAAGTTCTTTGAAGTATTATTTAGATATATTCATTCATCTCATCTATTAAAAGAATAATAAAGTTACGTGGAAAAAAATCGAGAAAAAGGTGATATCATTTCAACTTTACCCTAAGTTAGTGTTCGGATCGAAAAAAGGCCATCAAAATAATCGTACAGCTGGAGACGGACGCGTACGTGCGCGTTCGTTCTATATTCTTGCCTTGATTCAAGGCTTTGGAGTATTGGTTTTGTTGATGAAGATGATTACAAGGCGATTTTCCATTGGTGATTGGATGATTTTCGCTGGGCAATCTGAGAGGGCGTTGTTTTCCTCACATTTCCATAGATGTATTGTAGTTATTCATATAATGATAGTATTAGGCCTATAGTAGGCCTATTCATAAAGACCTATAGGACTATTCCTTTTAAATAAAATTCGTGATACGCCGCGTTTCACTTGGCTACAAATAACCGACCTTACTAGTATAAAAGTATGCATTGATAAAAGGACTTGGTAATTCTTCTCCCCTATAATTATCAATGCCTTTTCATTTCATCAACTTGACCAATAATTAGCGAATCATTCAGGTATATATGGACCTGCCTGGAACGGACCCCACCCTAAGAGGAACAAAAAAATATAAAGAAGTAACTACTCTGGAGATTACCGTTTTGAAAGAATAGTTTTGAAAGAAGATGTAGGCCTAAACTACTCTAAGTAACTACTCTGGGAGATTACTGTTTTAAAAGAAGAGGATGTAGGATAATCGGCCGAGCTTTAGCAGACGACAATCATTGACAATGGGGGAATGAATGGAGGTATTGACAGATCTGCGCGTGCGGAGGTGCTTGCGCAATTTGTATTGTGAAAAGGAAAGACGTGGAGCTTCAGCAAAATAAGAGACCTTATTTTTCGTATTGATGAACAAAACTTATATTTTTAGAAAGAAAAAAGTCTGATCTTTCATTTTTACATTTACTAAAAATCACGAAAATGACTGAATGAGGCGCAATGGGCAATGAAAGAAGAAAGCACTGCCAAATTTTCCATTACTGGCGATGTAACCAAAATCGCTCAATCACAGGGGAAAATGACTTATAACAATGTTTGATAAGGCTTTTCTCCACTGTGAGTTCTTAAATGGCTTATAAGGGAGCGACTTCGAGAAAAACCCTTATCACAATGGGAACATTGAAAAGTTTTTTCTCCACTGTGTATTCTTAAATGTCTAGTAAGGTGACTTCTTCGAGAAAAACCCTTATCACACTGGGAACATTTAAATGGTTTCTCTCCTGTATGTATTCTAAGGTGACGAGTAAGACTTGTCTTGTGAGAAAATGTCCTATTACAATCGGAGCATTGATGGGGGATTTCATTGAGGCCGTGTGTTCTTAAATGTCTAATAAGGGTACTTTTATAGGGAAAACCCTCATCACACTGGGAACATTTAAAGGGTTTCTCTCCTGTATGGGTTCTAAGGTGAAGAGTAAGATGATTCTTTTCAGAAAATCCTATATCACAACGGGAACATCGAAAAGTTTTTTCTCCACTGTGTGTTCTTAAATGTCTAGTAAGGTGACTTCTTCGAGAAAAACCCTTATCACACTGGGAACATTTAAATGGTTTCTCTCCTGTATGTATTCTAAGGTGACGAGTAAGACTTGTCTTGTGAGAAAATGTCCTATTACAATCGGAGCATTGATGGGGGTTTTCATCGAGGCTGTGTGTTCTTAAATGTCTAATAAGGGGACTTGCATAGGGAAAACTCTCATCACACTGAGAACACTTAAATGGTTTCTCTCCTGTATGTGTTCTAAGGTGACGTGTAAGATGATTCTTTTCAGAAAATCCCTTAGCACAATTGGGACATCGATAAGGCTTTTCTCCACTGTGTGTTCTTAAATGGGTAGTAAGATAACTTTGGCAAGTAAAAACCTTATCACACTGGGAACACTTCAAGGTTCTCTCTCCTGTATGTGTTCTAAGGTGGGCAGTAAGATTAGTCTTTACAGAAAATGTCTTATCACAATGGGGACACTTAAAGGGTTTCTCTCCTGTATGTGTTCTAAGGTGGTTAGTAAGAATAGACTTTTGAGAAAACCCCTTATCACACTGGGAACACTTAAAGGGTTTCTCTCCTGTATGTGTTCTAAGGTGAGCGGTAAGACTAGTCTTTGCAGAAAACCCCTTATTACACTGGGAACACTTGAAGGTTCTCTCTCCTGTATGTGTTCTAAGGTGTCTGATAAGGGTACCTCTTTCAGAAAAACCCTTTTCACAATGGGAACAGTGAAAAGGTTTCTCTCCTGTATGTATTCTAAGGTGACGAGTAAGACTTTTCTTGTGAGAAAATGTCCTATTACAATCGGAGCATTGATGGGGGTTTTCATCGAGGCTGTGTGTTCTTAAATGTCTAATAAGGGTACTTTCATAGGGAAAACCCTCATCACACTGGGAACATTTAAAGGGTTTCTCCCCTGTATGTGTTCTAAGGTGGTTAGTAAGACTAGTCTTTTGAGAAAATGTCTTATCACAATGGGGACACTTAAAGGGTTTCTCTCCTGTATGTGTTCTAAGGTGGTTAGTAAGAATAGTCTTTTGAGAAAATGTCTTATCACAATGGGGACACTTAAAGGGTTTCTCTCCTGTATGTGTTCTAAGGTGGGCAGTAAGATTAGTCTTTGCAGAAAACCCCTTATCACACTGAGAACACATAAACGGTTTCTCCCCTGTATGTGTTGTAAGGTGACGAGTAAGACGATTCTTTTTAGAAAACCCCTTATCACAATTGGGACATCGATAAGGCTTTTCTTCACTGTGTGTTCTTACATGGGTAGTAAGATAACTTTGGCAAATAAAAACCTTATCACACTTGGAACACTTAAAGGTTTTCTCTTCTGTATGTGTTGTAAGGTGGGCAGTAAGATTAGTCTTTACAGAAAACCCCTTATCACACTGGGAACACTTAAAGGGTTTCTCTCCTGTATGTGTTCTAAGGTGGTTAGTAAGAATAGACTTTTGAGAAAACCCCTTATCACACTGGGAACACTTAAAGGGTTTCTCTCCTGTATGTGTTCTAAGGTGGGCAGTAAGACTAGTCTTTGCAGAAAACGTCTTATCACAATGGGAACATCGTTGAGGCTTTTCGTTGAGGCTGTGTGTTCTTAAATGGCTGATAAGGGTACTTGCATCGGGAAAACCCTCATCACACCGGGAACAGTTGAAAAATTTCACTCCAGTTTGTGTTCTAAGGTGGCTACTTAGCTCATACTCGCCCTGGTGTGTTTTCTGATGTAGTATAAGAGTGTTTTCATCTGTAAATGTCTTACTGCAATGTAAACACAGATGGGACTTCTCTCCACTGCATGATGTCATATGTGGGTGTTTATTGTCTTGTCCATTGTCCAACTCTAGGGAGGAAAAGAAAGTAATTACATCCTTATTGAAGAGAAGGTCGAGCTCTGATAAGTGCCAAAATCAAAATCACTGTAGAGTAAAGAAATATCACCAGGCGTATCCAGTCTGCCTAGATGCAGACTATCATGTAATGCTTTAAACCTTCAATACAGCAACTTCGCATACATCAAATTTGACAGGGTACATTGAAATCTTTGATATGTGTGTAAGTCAAAGAAAATTTGATTTTCGCCCAAGTTGACTTCGATGGGACCAAGCAAAATGCATCTAATTAGATTATCTTTGATTTCTATTTAGTCAAAATGAATTTAACCATATCTGGTCCCAAACAGAATTCTGGAACTTGCCAGCAGTTTTGTTGATATTATAGTGTTTATCCAAACTCGGTTTAAACTGTTGGGCAAACATCTAGAAAATAAGAAAGTCAAGGGTATTTTTTTTTTTCATGTACATGTACATGGTATTTGACTGGCAGACTCCTGTTAAAGGTAAAGACCAGTAATGGAAAAGCCCCAATTTCAAAAAATGAAATGGAAGCTCTTATAACCAATCATGTGAAAGAATATGTTTTGACTAATACGTGATGATAACAATTTTGCCGGGAAACCGCCTACTAATTGATATATTTGGTAAATTAGTTTATCTATTGGTATGTGAGAGATAAACGCACGTGTCGCGCACGTGTGCATAGTCCCATATACATCTTTCTGTGTGCAATGCTTGTAACTTTATCAAGACTGGGCCAAATTTCTTATCATTTTTATGATTACAGAACCTTGCAATACACACCAATACTTATATGCTAGATGATCAACCTTTTCTGATCGATTCCACAACGTTTCTTTCACAAAGCAATCACATGACCATAACTGGTCTTTATCTTTAAAACTTGGACGATAAAATTACTTTCTACAAGAATATATTGCCAATAAGGAGGAAGAGAACTGCGAAATCTGTTTACCATAATGAATGAATGGGTGCTGAATACGGAATGGTAACACATATGAATCAATAATATTGAATTTAGCTATCATTCTTGTGCAAACTGTTGATAGATATTGTTGGATCTTCGAAATAATCTACTACGGCCCCATACTTGATGAAACGTTTAGTGAGCTGCGTACATGCATTGATACTAATACCGGTGTGATAATCGTGATTGTGGTGACGTGGTTATTAGTGTCGACCCTATATAGGGCTAGGCTAGCTAGTAGTACTACAATGCCTCCTAAACGAACAGCAATAGCATAAGCTATCAAGGTGCTCCTAGACAGTGAGGACTTTAAGGAGGCACTCTCAAACAATGTTAGTAGCAAATAAGATGAAATCTCAAATAAACTTAATGACATTTACCAGAAACTTGATCATCATGATCAATGCTTCATAACTATTGAAAGTCTCAGAAAGTCAGATATTAAAATAACTGAAGTTTATGATGAACTCGCAACAAATTTCAGTACCTTCACACCTCATCAGAGAAGGCAAAATCAACCTTGATGGATGTCGAGATGAAGGTGAACGAGAGGGAGACAGCCATCAAACATCTTCTAAGTCAACTGATACGAGCCTCAACAAAATTGCAAACCTGAAATGCCAAGTTACAGATAAGAGCAGTATTCTCGAAACAGCTGCAAAAGTATCTCCAGTCTCATAAAGCGTGGAAAAACACCAAATTGAATACTCTCGTTTGTGAAGAAGGTAAGCAAATTAAACTTGATCTACAGGAGCAAGAAATAGACCGTAGCCATCGAGTTGGCGACCTTTCTTCAGCAAGGAAAAGGTGATTGTCCAATTATAGTTTAGCTTAAATCATATTGAAGAGACAAAAGTTGTTACAAAATAGAAGAAAATTAAAGCCATAGTAATAATCAGGAGTGCCAGGAGTGTCAAGTCTGACAGATATGAGCGCTATTAGTCCGTGGGCCAGAGGGGGCTACCATGCACCCTCCTCTCCCCCCCCCCCCCCCCTCTGTGATCCTACTTCTTGGGTGTCATTTTGTTCATTGTGATCCATTTCATCAGAAAAAAAGATGTTCCCAAGAAAAAATTCATTCAGACATTGTTTTTTTGCCCCTTATTTGAAGATATGTAAAATGTCAGTTTTTCTTGTTTTGAACGCTTTCTTAGGGTCTATGAATTATGCGCTTATATTTTACCGTTTCTCAGCAGATATAAATCTAATCTCGACCAAATTAATTAGGATCTTTGTACATCATACAACAATAGGTAGACAAAATTATTTTAACTTATTTTATGTCTTCAACTGTTAATGACATTATAAATTGGCATAATATTTTATATGCAATTTTCTGTCTCGAAACCTGTCAAACTCTGTCAATTTTGTCTGCTATCATCATGAAATAAGTTTTTTAACACCCGAAATTGGTGTAAAATTATTCATTGATATGCTATCTGATGTTTCGCACAACAAATTTCAGTATCAGTCAACTCATACCCCCCCCCCCCCCCATAGACTTACATGTAGGCCTACCTGCCTACAGTTTTTTTTTGCTCTAGCTTCTCTTGGGGTGTCCGAACTTAAGGACTTAACTGTAATTGTCTCTCTCAATGTATGGATTTACTTGCATTGTATACTACATTGCATTCTGCTGCATGAAAATTATCAGAAAAACATTGATTTAATATTGATTATCACATACTGTAAAACATATCAACGTAAAAGCCTAGGCTATGCATGTTTGAGAACATGGGAACAATACAAACAGAGCTGCCAACCTCCAGAACAGAAAATCAGTAATCACAATGCTCAAAATCACTAATTTTTGGAATAAATCAGTAATTTCCTAAGTGGCGCTATGAATCTAAAAAAAAACGGCATGCCAACACTGCGTGGAAGAATGCGCACATGATTGTTTGAAATTTTGGTGATTTTACTCACACAAAATTGCTAAATATTGATTATCAGGTCATGACAATACATCAGTTTTCCATGAAAAAAACACAGATAACACCCCCTACAAGAACAAGTATACTTCACCCATCCTAAGATCAGCATACACAATTTTACAATACTCAGACATAACACCGATTCCACCACCAAATAAACAAAACTTTTAAAACTGTCTGATCTTAGGCATATCTTGGTATGTGCATTTATATATTTTGAATATGCCACGAAAAGTTTGATATTTGTACAATATTTGATGAGTTGAAAGGATAAAGCAACCAAGTGTCATTTTGGATCCAGTGATATGATACTTCATTGCACGGACAGTCAATTTGAATGACGGATTTTGAATTTGAAAGCTGATTCAACGCTGGGAGTGCGAATTTAAATGCTCGGAATATGAATTTGAATGAAAAAAGTGTGAAATTGGCCGCAAAAACCTATTTTAGTACATTTTGTATATATAATGTACATTCAATCAAAGTTCCTGTTTCAAAAAACAAAAGCTCACCTAGCCGTATTTTAATTACTGTTGGGTCTAGCCTGTTAAAATCTAAAGGTTGATTTTCCTTTTAAGGGATACTTAACCCTGATTTGTTTCTCTCTTTTTTTTTTTTTTGGGGGGGGGGGTTAATTCTTGTTATTAATATCAGAATGGACTTCCCCTTTAAGGATTTGATTTGCCTTTAAAATGAAAGAATGTTGATCATACCTTCAGGAATTGATTGCTCAGTTTCTCCTCCTCCTTCACCTTGAGTTGTAATAGGTTCAAATATCTCTTCTTTGTCTTCTTGCTTTATGGTGGCATAGACCATTTCTATAAGAAAAGGAAATCAAGAAGAAATGTTCAACATCATTCTTTAGCTGTGCATTTGCTAATTATTTTAGGATTTTGAACTATTTGTCATCACTTTTTTCAGACCATGTCAATTCTTGTGGTGCAACTTGATGTTCAAGATATTAAACTGGAACGTAGAGAAAATGCTATTTACTAATTAAGTTGTTCCCTTCCTTCTGAATATAGGCTTAGTTATCATTACTTAAATTTTAGTCTTTTACAAGCCAACCTCAACTATGAATTGCGAATTCATTCAAAACAAACAACAGGGCAGGGTTTCACGAAACTGTAATAAGTAGAGCTTTGTTACACAACCCATCAAAATGTGTGTACTGATTATAACGCATACATGTTTTTCAATTGGTTGTCAGTGAACTTGTACTGCTGCCAATTTTGTGAAATGATACCCCAGTAGTTAATACCATCATTGTATCTTAAAGGTAATACAAAGTTTTGGTATGGGGTCTTGAAAATATTTGAAGCATATGCGATCCTACAATATTCAGAGATTGTTGTTGCGGTTAAAATCGAGTCTAAAGTGATGAAATTGAAATTGTAAATAATAAACTCTCTATACTGCATAGCTCTCTTTCAAGGTCAAGATATTAATTTAGCATAAAAACAATGTTTCTTCACTAAAATCGACCGATTGGCTATTCCCGTTTGGAAATTATATATCACAACTGCACATTCTGAGATTTTCATGGTGGCAGCTACCATTGGATGGCTGTAAGGCGCTATTTGAAATTTATCAAAATTTACTGGGAGCACTGGTAAATTTTGATATTCAATTTTTCTCGAAAGCAGAAGTGTGTAGGGGCTATGTTTTCTAGTGCTTATAATACATCCTCAGGGGCATCAAAATATATCGAAATTTTAAAGAATAGCTATCCAGCCATTTTCAAAATTTCCAAAAACTTTGTGTTTACCTTAAACTAATTTACTTCAGTGTCTGGTCTACAAGGGGTTTTAACAAATTCAGTAACAGATTAATGTTCATTCCCACCCTAAAACTTTCAATAATATGAGGTACAAAATTTGTTTGATATGCTTTAAAATAAGGATTGCACCAGAGTGCATCTATAAACCCCAGAGGCCAACCACACTGGACTTCATGCAATGCATGCATCAGTAGGCTACATACTCCTTTCATGTTCCAATTTAAGATTTTGATTTGTTTTGTTGTGTTTTTATGTTTTTGGGTTGTTGACCACCCTCAGGCCTGAGCGCATTTGTATAAAAAAATTGTTTTGATAACTTCATGATACCTTGTTCAGTCGATGGGTCTTGTCCTTCTGTACTTGAGAGGGATTCAAACATGTCTGTGTCAACTTCTTGTTTGATGGTGAAGACCAGGCCTGTTATGAACAAAGTAAAGATGTTTTCATATTATCTGAGAAGTAAAAAAATTGATCTGGTTATTTATTATTGGCTACAAAGAATGAATCTTATAACCAAATAAAATAGGGTGTGCCAATAACTCACAAGAATGAATGTCATTGTATGAAACAGAGGGAAAATAAAATTGCAGAACATCTATAGATGTATGTAAATAGATTTAATTTAATTGGACTTTGCTAGCAGGAGTGTACCCCCAAGGATACATCCTCCCTTTTCATGACAAACATTCATACTTTCTGTTTGGCTCAAACAATTTCTGGTTTTATTTTCCTTTTAAGGGATACCTAACCCTTATTTGCTTCTCTCTTTTTAGGGGGATTTTATTTTAAAAAAAATTAATATCAGGATGGACTTCCCCTTTAAGGAATCCATTTGCAATTAAAATGAAAGAAGTATTGCCCTTGGGGGGGGGGGTTGTTGTTGATCATACCTTCAGGAATTGATTGCTCAGTTTCTCCTCCTCCTTCACCGTGAGTTGTAATAGGTTCAAATATCTCTTTTTTGTCTTCTTGCTTTATGGTGGCATAGACCAATTCTATAAGAAAAGGAAATCAAGAAGAAATGTTCAACATCATTCTTTTTAATAGCTGTGCATTTGCTATTTATTGGAGGATTTTAAACTATTTTTCAGACCATGTCAATGCTTGTGGTGCAACTGGATGTTAAAGATATTAAACTGGAACATAGAGAAAATGCTATTTACTTAGTTGTTCCCTTCCTTCTGAATATAGGCCTAGTCATCGTGCTTTAAATTTTAGTCTTCCTCAAGCCAACCTCAACAATGAATTACTAATTCATTCAAAACAGAAAACTGGGCAGCGGTTCAACGAAACTGTAATAAGTACCTGTAGCGCTTTGTTGCACAACCCATCAAAATGTGTTTACTGAATTTTACATATACAAATATTTCAATTGGATGTCTGTGAATTTGTACTGTTGACGATTTTGTGAAACGTTACCCCAGTAGTTAATATCTTCATTGTATTTTAAAGGTAATACAAAGTTTTTGTATGGGGTTATGAACATATTGGAAGCATATGCGATCCTACAATATTCAGTGATCGTTATAGAGTCTAAAGTGATGAAATTATAAATAATAAACTCTTTATAATAATAATAAGAATAATAATAATAATATTTAGCTTTTATATAGCGCTTAATACAATGTCTCTAAGCGCTTTACAAATATACTATTACACTGGTCTTTGGATTCCGTACTTGCCTGCACACACTGTGTATAACTCTCTCTCAAGGTCAAGATATTATGTTTCTTGACTAAAATCGACCGATCGGCTATTCCCGTTTTGAAATTATATATCACAACTGCATATTCTGAGATTTTCATGGTTGCAGGTACCACTGGATGGCCGTATTTGATGGGCGCTATTTGAAATTTATCAAAATTTACTGGGAGCACTGGTAAATTTTGATATTCAATTTTTCTCGAAAGCAGAAGTGTTTAGGGGCTATATTTTCTAGTGCTTATACATCCTCAGGGGCATCCAAATATATCAACAATTTAAAGAATCGCTATCCAGCCATTTTCAAAATTTCCCAAAACTTTGTATTACCTTTAACTAATTTACTTCTGTGTCGAGTCCACAAGGGGTTTTAACAAATTCAGTAACAGATTAATGTTCATTCCCACCCAAAACCATTCAATAATATGAGGTACAAAATTTGTTTGAAATGCTTTAAAATAAGGATTGCACCAGAGTGCATCTATAAAACCCAGAGGCCAACCACATTGGACTTCATGCAATGCATGACTAAGTACATACTCCTTTCATGTTCCAATTTTACATTTTGATTTGTTTTGTTTTTATTTTTTTGTTGACCACCCTCTGGCCATTGTACAAAAGAATTCTCTTGATAACTTCATGATACCTTGTTCAGTCGATGGGTCTTGTCCTTCTGCACTTGAGAGGGATTCAAACATGTCTGTGTCAACTTCTTGTTTGATGGTGAATACCAGACCTGTTATGAACAAAGTAAAGATATTTTTATATCATCTGAGAAGGAAAATTTGATCTGGTTACTTATTATTGGCTATAAAGAGAGGAATGAATTTTATAGCAAAATAAAAGGTGATATGCCAATAACTCCCAAGAATGAATGTCTTGGTATGAAACAGAGGGAAAAGATCATTACAGGACATAGATCTATAAATGTATGCAATTAGATCTATAATATGGATAATTTCAGTTTTTTTTTTATTGGACTTTAAAAGCATTTTCTAGTTGGCTCAAACAATTGAAAGTTTGATTTTCCTTTTAAGTGATACTCAACCCTGATAGCAAACTACTCTAAAAGATAGACAAATCTGAGAAGCAGACTGGTGAAAGTTTGGAAGAAATTGGAAACAACTTTCGAAAAAAATTAGAGAACCTTTAATATTATGTTATACAAAATATATTTTTAGTAGTGCGCCAAAGGAGAAGGAGCTTAAGAGAAAAACTCTCGTAATCAAATAGCCAAATTTTGAGATTTGCATGGACTTAGTGATATCATACTTTAAACACTCATAACTTTCTTATTTCTTGTACGATGTTGTTCTAACTTTCACCAATCCAATTATCCAATTGTTTTGCTTTCTCTCAGAGCAATTTGCTATTAATGTCTAATTTTCCTTCAAGAACCTATAGCATACCCCCATGAGTTACAAGCTGACCCTCATCTATCAATGTTTGATTTTCCTTCAAGAACCTATAGCATACCGTTATGAGTTACAAGCTGACCCTCATATCTCAATGTTTGATTTTCCTTCAAGAACCTATAGCATACCGTTATGAGTTACAAGCTGACCCTCATATCTCGATGTTTGATTTTCCTTCAAGAACCTATAGCATACCATCATGAGTTAAAAGCTGACCCTCATATCTCAATGTTTGATTTTCCTTCAAGAACCTATAGCATACCGTTATGAGTTACAAGCTGACCCTCATATCTCAATGTTGGATTTTCCTTCAAGAACCTATAGCATACCATCATGAGTAAAAGCTGACCCTCATATCTCAATGTTTGATTTTCCTTCAAGAACCTATAGCATACCATCATGAGTTACAAGCTGACCCTCATATCTGAATGTTTGATTTTCCTTCAATAACCTATAGCATACCATCATGAGTTACTAGCTGACCCTCATATCTCAATGTTGGATTTTCTTTCAAAAACTTATAGCATACCGTTATGAGTTACAAGCTGACCCTCATATCTCAATGTTTGATATTCCTTCAAAAACATATAGCATACCATCATGAGTTACAAGCTGACCCTCATATTTGAATGTTTGATTTTCTTTCAAGAACCTATAGCATACCATCATGAGTTACAAGCTGACCCTCATCTCTCAATTTTTAATTTTCCTTCAAGAACCTATAGCATACCGTTATGAGTTACAAGCCGACCCTCATTTCTGAATGTTTGATTTTCCTTCAAGAACCTATAGCATACCGTTATGAGTTACAAGCTGACTCTCATATCTAAATGTTTGATTTTCCTTCAAGAACCTATAGCATACCATCATGAGTTAAAAGCTGACCCTCATATCTGAATGTTTGATTTTCCTTCAATAACCTATAGCATACCATCATGAGTTACTAGCTGACCCTCATATCTCAATGTTGGATTTTCTTTCAAAAACTTATAGCATACCGTCATGAGTGACAAGCTGACCCTCATATCTCAATCCTTCTGAACCTGGAATGGAAAGACACGTCTCCTCCTTCTCAAATTCTCCCTCCATCTTGATTCTGATGTTTCCTGTACATGTCAAAATAAAAATCATTAAAGGTAATACAAAGTTTTGGGAATTTTTGAAAATGGGTGGATAGTGATTCTTTACAATTTTGATGTATTTAGATACCCCTGTGGATGTAACATAAGCAGTAGAAAATTTAGCCCCTAAAACACTTCTGCTTTCGAGAAAAATTGAATATAAAAATTTACCGGTGCTCCCGGTAAATTTTGATATACATTTCAATTAGCGTCTACGGCCGTACAATGGTAGCTGCGACCATGCAAATATCAGAATATGTAGTTGTGATATATAATTTCCAAACGCGAATAGCTAATCGGTCGGTTTGGGTCAAGAAACATTGTTTTATAGCTTAATAATGTCTTGACCTTGAGAGGGAGCTATACAACTTAAAGAATTTATTATTTACAATTTCATAACTTTAGACTCGATTTCAACCGCGACAATGATCACTGAATATTGTAGGGTCGCATATGCTTCCAATATGTTCATTTGAACCAAATTCATGACCCCATACCAAAACTTTGTATTACCTTTAAATTCTTGATCACTACACTTATCATTTCTAAAATACAGAGTGAAGTGGATACTTATGTTATTGATGAATATGTAAATTGTGTTTTTGAATATTTATGTATTATGCATCTGTTTAGAGGTTGTATTGGTGCAAATAAACACTCTTGATTCTGAGCTAGTGGATCGACTTGTTTTTAATAAATCTTACTAATTTGTTTTCTTCTTCATGATTTGATGTGTAAGGTGAGAGAATGAACGTTGAGTATAAGAGATGTGCATTGTAGTGGCCTCTCACTGGGGAATTTGACACCATTTGGGCATTTACCCAATAATAAGTGTTGTCAATCACCTTCAGTTTTATCAGCAACAGGCCTTATGTAATGCTCTGCTTATTCCACCCATCCTTATATGGTAAAGCCATTATCTTACATATTTTACATTCTCTGAAAGACTAGGGGTAGGGGTATTTTTTGATGGAACTACGATTTGCTGTATGCAAGACTTGTACACCCATCAATGGTACTTCCATCAAGCCTGGTGTCAAGTCTGGTGTCAGCGAAATATGACCTTCTGCACATGGAAACTGCCAGCAATCTCCCTTTAAATTTTCAATTGCACATGCCTAACATTCGTGAATCACAATACTTTGTTCAGTGTATTGAATAAAGATTTAATATTATTTTTTTAATCAGTGCTGAGACTAAATTATCTGTATAGGCCTATTAACTGTATCCTTATAATTCTTCTTTTGTTTTGAGAGCCTTCCTAACTATTTTATCTAAAGGTGTAAGGGATCACCTCAATTTCCTGTTTTTGCACAACTCATGTTCTAGCTAGAGGTACCATCTATAAGGTCCAGCTCCTTTTTAAGGTGTTTAAAGTTTTTCAGACTTGCAATAGTTCTACTCTTCACACCTTTGTAATGTTAATGTTTAACGTTATGCTTCATGAATATAAACAAACTTCAGTCTCAAAGCAACACAAACAAAAAACAAAAGAAATCACACCCACTGGGGCATTTATTTCAAGATAAGATGAGAAAGAGCATATAAATATATACTGAACTCTATTATCATTGAAACACTCCATACCTTCATCATGTTCCTGTGATGACTGAAGAGTTCCCTCTCCTCCATCTGTACTTGAGACAGACGTCCAACAAGCATGCTTCGTCGTCATGTTATCTGTGAAACAATATGAAACATCATTATCTATATGCTTCCCAGCAGGCGCGTACGCAGGGGGGGGGGGGGGGGGGGGGGGGGGGGGGGAGGGGGGTTAACCCCCCCCCCCTTGAGTTTTTTGAATGTGTATGTTTTTCTGGATCCCCCCCCCCCCCTTTTGAGTTTTGATTTTTTTTTATTTTTTTTTATTTATTTATTTTTTTTTAAACTAGATGTCTAGGTCTAACACAAATATTTTAAAAATATTTTAAAAATCCTAATGGATGACCTAAAAAAGATAACCTTAAAATGATTATGAAGGAAAAACTGTGATAACGCCATATTACGAACGTGTAGATGGCGCACAGTTTTTCCTTCATAATCATTTTGCCTTCGGCGTAGACTAGAAGGGATGAGATTGACGGCAGCGAGAGTTTAACACGGCTTGCAAGATTTTCAACATGGATGTCGATTTTGACCCATAATTTCCTTAAAAGGGACCATTAAACAGATTATTTCAATCAAGTTAGTAAGTGGAACCGATGTATTATAGCCTAGGCCTAATTTAAAATTGGATATGCACGAGGTAAAATGACATTTTGGGGGATTTTGGGGGCATAACAATACGGCCGTGGCAAGTTTGTCATGTTTGTGGGAGGGGCGGCCTAATGGCTTAAATCTAGCCGTGATATCTTCAACATACGATGGCATAGGCGGTCATTCAGTCTCTATAACCGGAGGTCTAGTGGAGCCAGACGTAGTGTCAGTGGAACAACCGACGATTATAGAGACTGAAGCTTTCGGTCTAGGCCTACATTAGACAGCAATAACCATCTGATTTGGGTCATTTCTTTAATAAAACTGACATTTGTTGTCATTCCCCAATACAGATGGCAACCCAGAGATCTCGTACCGTGGGGGTGGCTATGTACATATTTTCGTCCACATTTTCTCCCCAATTTTCTTTATTTAGATCTAGGGTCTAGATCTAATTTCCCGATTTCTAAATCAGATGTAAATTAGGTCGGTATGTCATTTGTCCTTAATTACAGTTATCAAAATTTGATAACTCAATATTAAATGGATAATTTACGGGCTTACTTAGATCTATATGAATTATCCAATTTGTATCTCCGAACTGTGAAACGTACGTTCATGCACTCGGAACATACATGTAGGGCTATTTGACCCGGCGGCCAAAATATTTCGGGTCAACCTACCAAAACATAGCCAAATGGCCAATCAGAGCACTCGTTTCGTGGGAGTTCGTTGGTCAAGCTGGGCTTACTCGTACGTAGCTACGGTAGCTATTGTATAATTGGACGTTCGAAAGAAAAAATGAATAGAGTCTATTCATCAACTAACACCAAGACGGATAATGTTGACGACGAGACTTTCTCGGATTAATCATTAATTTAGGATCTAAATGAGCAAGCTGTCGTAAGTCAAATAAGCTATATAGAGTCTATATGTTATTTTTAATTTGTGTTATAGATCTAATTGCAGCAGTTATGAGGATGTAAAGAGTGAAAATCTCGTTGCATATCTCATTCATCGCGGTCCGGTCGAACCGAACCATTTGTTCCGTACAGTGCCTCACAAAAAGAGGTCCCCAGACTTCAGTCTCTATAATCGGAGGTCTAGTGGAGCCAGACGTAGTCTCAGTGGAACAACCGACGATTAGAGAGACTGAAGCTTTCGGTCTAGGCCTAGACTCTACATGTACTATGTAGCTCAGCTCAGGCCCTTCTAGCTTCTCCAGCTCCAACGTGATGTTGAGCAAGCGGGACTGAAGCTGAGGCAAAATCTTCCAAAGTCTAGAAGTTGGCTGAGCTGAGCTGTGGCTGTAGCTCAATCTTGGACCTTTCCAGGAGTAGAAAATCTACTTAATGCCACTGAGGCTGAATACAGTACGTTTATTTTGCACTTACCTGCTCTCTCAGCTGAGTCGGCTCTGGCTTCTGGGCATTTCTGTTTAATCTTTTAAAGGAAATACGGGCGCGGGCGTCCTAAAAAGCGCACGCTAGCTCATGAGGGCTACCGTATAGTGTCTCCACATCGTGCAATCGAATAGGAAAAGAAAAATGTGCACGTCGCGCGCGGCTGACGGTAACGGGCCACCTATAAATGGCTAGTCTACACCAATTTAAAGCTGATATCTTACGCTTTGCTCTCATATAGGTCACATACCGAATTTTTTGGCTGGGTCTTATTGTTTCAGATTGAATTTAGAGCTGCAACCCCGGCTTTAACCCTTTAATAACCCGCCAGCATCTGTACTACTTATCCGCGCTTGAACTTCGAAGCTAGGCTGGTAAAACTATTCTATCATATGACATTTTAAATAAATAATGGCCTAGACCTCTACACCAATTTAAAAATGAGGTCTAACTTTTTACCCTCATATAGATTACATGAAGAAACCTTTTGTCTGGGTATTATTGTTTCAGATTGAATATGTAGGACTCAAATTGGCATAACGGAAGGTATATCCGCGCAATATTAATGGCCAAAATGCGTTAATTTTCAACTTTGAAGTCTGTTCAAATATACCAACAAAAATAACCCACTGCGTAACTCGGACTTTCGAAAACCTTGTATATGCCCTGAAAAAGGCCTAAGATTATCTTCAGAATGAAAACAGAAAGTGTCATGAGTTTTTACGCCTTCTCGATCGATCCCCTAGCTATATAGCTCGATCCCCCAAACCCCGGTCTCTTTACTATTGTATAGTTTGGTAGAATGGTAACCGGCCGAGCTATAATATACAGGGGCGGATCTAGGCGGGCACAGGGGGCACGTGCCCCCCCCCCCCGCCCCCCCCCCCCCCCCCAAAAAAAAAAAAAAAAAAAAAAAAATTAGTGCTCAAATTAGTGTATTTGTCCATACATCTTGGGTTACATAATGGAATGTCAAGATTACAGTTATAAAAACAGATTTCAAACTTATCGCTACATGCATCTTTTTAAGACTGAAAAAGATTTTGCCGACCATATTAAAGGGACTTGGTAACATTGTTCAGATGAGAGATAGTGGTGCTAATGTGGTGACTTCAATGCTAGATGTACAATTAAAGATAATGTGAAAATTTGAGTGAAAACGGACCATTGTTCATGGTACAAATTGGGAAAAACTGATCTGATCCATTCCTTAATTCTACCAACTATATTATTACAATTTAATTACATTTCAGGTGAACGGAAATCTCACAAAGCAATAAAATGGCTCTACATTCCATTCCAAACAAAGCCTGTTTTATGACTTTTTTTCATGGAAAAACGGTTGGGAAAATTCAAAAAAGGTTGGGAGAATTTACTGTTAATCACTGTTAAAGGGTGTCGTACATCGACGCCTTCAAAGAAAACCATAGATATTTTCGTGGTTTGAGAATTTTTTCAGGATTTTTTGTATGTCAGAGGGTACAGTACAAGGAATATAGTAAGTAACATTTTATACAAAAATTAAGCAATTTTTTCATCAACCTTCAACAATGTTACAAAGTCACTTTAATAAGTTTGTTTGTTTGATTGATTTTATTTCTGCGTTCAAAAATATACTAATTCAAAGCAAAGTACAAAATTTCGAACAATAACAAATACAATGAATAAAATGTTTACAAAAGTAATTAAATGAAAAATCATGTAAAATTATATCATTCGATAAACATGTACGAAGCATACAATGAGATAAGAAATATGAAATATTTTCAATAAATTAGAGAGGTAATTTAGATCACGCAGGAGACCACAATCGTGAGCGGTTAGGCTGGAGATGGATGGCGGCCTCATATTGGCGACATAACTCTCTTCGGAAAACTGAGTGATCAAGAGGGTGCGGTGCAAGTGCAGGTGCAGTATTGCATGATAAAGAATAAAATAAGTCACGGTTTTGTTATACTAATTTAAAGAGAGGGAAGCATATTATGATTGTATTATTTGTCGTTTAAGTGTAGCTTTTAAGGAGTAGATGGTTGAAAAAGACTTTATGTTGTCGGGAAAATTATTCCAAATGTCCGGGCCAGAATCCCGGCCCCGCCCACCCCCCCCCCCCCCCCCGCCCCCACTTCGGGTCGGAATTACCGCATGCGTGTTACTAAAATGTCCGGTAAAGGGGTACTTTTCGTGCGACAAAGTCCGGCCCGAGAATTGTAAGAAAAGGGGGTGTATTTGACTTTCACCCAGAGATTTCTGTAAAAAGGGGGTGTTTTTCTTTTTTTCTTTCTCTCATAACTTTGGACTCCTTATTTAGGGGGGTAAATTGAGCATTTTTCCGAATGTAGGGGGGGTACATTGAGCATTTTTCCGAATTTAGGGGAGTCTCCAAGGCAGGAAAAGCCCGCGAAAAGCCCGCGAAAGGGGGATTCGGAAATGTTGGCAGTCCTCAGATAGGGGGTGCTTTAAAAAAGAGGGAACAAGCATATGCGTACCCTAAATAACACTGAGTGGGGGGCCGGGGCCAGAATGTCTAACAGATTTGTGTGTTATTGATAATTTGGGGTTTGTAAGATGGAAGTTTCCAGATATGCGAGTAGAGTATGAATGAACGGAACTATTAAACCTAAACATGTTATCAAAGGATGGTGGAAGCAGATTATTAATGTATTTAAACATAATAACTGCTACTTGAGTAGTGTTCAGATCGAACATTTTTAGTGTTTAAAGTTTATAGAATAATGGGTCAGTGAGATGCGAACCTGTACAAATACGTATGACTTTCTTTTGCAGTTTGAAAATAGAATTAATTTTGTCGAACCACAATTTGCCCATACACTATTACAATATGTTATATACGGGAGAACTAGCGAATTATATAGTAGGAATAAGGTTGCATGGGGTAGAAGAAACTTTAGCTTGGAGATTATTCCAATACTTTTGGAAATGCACATTGTAACTTGGTGTAAATGATCATTCCAAGTCAAGGTTTCATCTATAAGAACTCCCAAAAACTTGGACTTAGTTTTCTTCTCTGTAGCATACCATCTATTTTAATACAATATATAGGTGTTTCTGTATTATGAGAATGATGTTTAAAATACATGAAATTAGTCTTTTTTGTATTAAGTGAAAGTTTATTGGATTTAAACCAATCTGATACTTTGTTAATTTCATAATTCAAAGTATTGTTTAACGAATTAAGGTCTTTATGGGAATAAAAGATATTTGTATCATCGGCAAATAAGATCAAAGAAAGAAGTGGGATGTATTTATAATAATTATCATGTACATAAAGAAGAAATAACAGTGGACCTAAGATGGAGCCTTGAGGAACACCGCATTGAATTAAAAGAGGATCAGAATCATAACTATTAAATGTAACATATTGTCTTCTTTTTGTTAAATAATCTTTAAACCATAAGAGTGGCTGACCCCGAATTCCATAATGACTGAGTTTGGAAAGTAGAATAGCGTGATTGAGCGTATCGAATGCTTTACTCAAGACACAGAATATACCTATAACATGCTCTTTGTTAGCTATGGCACTTGTAATTTTGTCATAAATTTGAATTAATGCTAAGTCAGTTGAGTAATTTTTTCTGAAGCCATATTGATTTGAATTGAGTATTTTGTATATAGTGATAAATTTGTGTAGCCTAATATGAACGATTTTTTCTAAGACTTTGGATATACTTGGAAGTAGGGAAATTGGACGATAGTTACTAATGTCGTGAGGATCGTCTTTTTTTTAGAATGGGGTTGACTTTAGCTATTTTTAATAGATCAGGGAAAACACCTTGCGATAACGAGTGATTAAATATGTGAGTTAAAGGCTTTGCAAGTGGATACACTATTTCTTTTAGGAGAGACATACTTATTTTATCAAAACCGTGAGATTTTGAGTTGTTGGGTAATGTTAATAATTTCGCTAGGATTTGTCGGATTTAAAAAGAGAGACTCTTGTTTTGATTGGAAAGATAGTCCTTAAAGTGAGCGTGAGTTCTATTTATTTTGCTGGCGAGTTCAGGGCCGATATTCGTAAAAAATGAGTTAAATGAATTTGCATGAAGACTAGGATCATGTATTTTAGTGCCATTTAATGTGATATTATCCGTGGGTGGGGGATTCGTTTTTTTTCCCATAACCTCTTTGATAATTTTCCAAGTTGCAGTAGTGTTTGAACTGGCCTTTTTTTTATTCTATTAGAAAAATGCAATCTACGGGATGTACGGATTAGTTTTGTTAATTTGTTTCGAAACATTTTGGTTAGTGTCAGTTGGATTGCGTAAATGTAATTTGTAGAGGCGATTGCGTGTTTGTATTGATTTCAATAAACCTTTCGTTATCCAAGGATTCCTGGGTTTATTTCGCTTATTACTCATTTTGCCTAAAGGAATATTCTTTTCATAATAATATTGCAATTCGTTACTAAAATGTTTAGTATTGACATCATTTACATTAAATACCTCAGCCCATCCCTCGAAAAATAAATTCTGTAACGAACAGTTTTTTAACGTTTTTTTACGTGGTAGATTTATTGGAGAAAATGTTCGGACTGCTTTGGAAACGATAGAATTCTCAAATAAAACAAATAAGTCTGGCCTGCATAGGCGCCGGAAGTGGGGGGGGGGGGGCACTCGCCCCCTCCAAAAAAGTGAGGGGGGCGGGGGGCAAAACGCCCCCCCCCCCCCTCCAAAAAAAAAGAAAAGAAAAGCAGTCAGGGAGTAATGAAAGTTTGTATGTTTAACCCATGCAAAAGAATAATAACAACCTATTAAATCACATATAAAATTCCATTCAAAGAAAAGAAAAGTTAACAGGAATTAAATTTCCTAAACATTCCGCATGCCACCTATATTTGTCAATGGAGGTTAATAGCGATATACGCGCATATCGTGGAAATATTGTGAGAGGATGGAAACCGAGCGTGTGTGTTTTTGTTATAGGGGTGACTAGACTTGAGCCCCTAGCTGAACGCTGGCGTACTGATGGGGGCCGGGGGAGGGGGGGGGGGTTATTTCTTATTCGATACCAGTAATTTACAAATGTTGCTGAAATGACATGATTTTCCGGTATTTTTTCTCAATTTGTTTGTAAGTCATACCTTTTTATGCGTTTGTTGGAAAATTAGAAATGTCCAAATTTACAGTCAAGCGAAAATATGCTTATTTAGAAGCTTTCATGTCAGGGCCTGCAGAACGGCTGGGCTCGAGGGCTCGAACCCCCCCCCCCCCCAACCCCCCCTCCTCACTCTTTGAAAAAGTTTGTTACAGAGAAAAAGAAAGAAAGAGAGAAAAAATATGTGACTGCCAATGTCACAAATGAGGTATCAAAGTATGCTCATCTGACCGTAATTAAATGCCCAAAACCCCAGAGCTTACGGGGGCTCTGCCCCCCAGACCCCACTAAGGGCCCTAAGGCGGTCCCCTGGGTGCTAATCTGACCGTAGTTAAATACCTAAACATTACAGAGAGAAGACGATCATTG
>JAVYIG010015460.1:0-35853 GCA_035222895.1 Strongylocentrotus droebachiensis
CCGGCGCCGCAATGTGTGAGCAGCCGCCGGAGTTGAAAAAAGTCGAGTCCGCGCAGTGGAACATCGAAGGACCATTTCGGCGTAACCAATGCGTGGATATTGACACAGAATGGCGGGAAATCAGCAAAAGAAGACCAAGAAATGTTCACAGAAGTACTATAAGACCGAATCAGTACCTGTGTATTCGGAAGTCTGAAAGAGAAATTCATCTTGCATTTTGCAGCTGCATGCGATGTGCCTACTGGGATTTCACTGCAGACTGGGCCGGCGGTCCCAGCCGCGCGATGTGTGAGCGGACGCTGGAGTTGAAGATAGTCGAGTCGCGAGGTGGAACATCGAAGGACGATTCAAAGTTTCAAACAATGCGTGGATATTGACAAGAATAGCGAAATCAGCAAAAGAAGACCAAGAAATGGTCTCAGAAGTACATGTATATAAGACCGAATACAGTATCCAGTAGAACTGCTGTAGAATCTATTTTGAAGTCTGAAAGAGGTATTCATCATGCATTTTGTACAATTTGTATGTTATTATTTTTTTTAATGGGAATTATTTAACTAAATACACATGTAAAATGCTCCACAAATAAGGCTCATATTGCACCAGAGAGCATCTAGAACCCCAGAGCTTCCAGGGCCCTAAGGCGGGCCCTGGACCCTGGCCACATAGTCCGGCGCTCCGCGCTCGAGATGTGCGCTATGCGCACATTATTGGTGTCGTTTTCAAATCCTCCCTATTCTGATTTCCAAAAGTTGGTATCTCTGGTGTTGGTATGTCTGATTTATTCCACAGTTTTGCAACAGTATTTATCCTCTTTTTTTCTCTGGGTTAATTTTTGTTGTGTTATTTGGTGTGTTTCACATCAAATGTATCAGTCAAATATGGTCTTTACGGTATGTATTTGCGCTGCGTTACGACATCAATAGGTTTTTAATAGGTGAAAGGAAGGCCGGTTGAAAAATACTAATTTTGATGGTAAAATACTAATTTTGGAGGTGCTGAGTACTAATTTGTACTTCCAAAGGTGGCAGCTCTGTGAGTGTACAAGGATATGACAACAGTTAATGGGAAATTTTATTCGCAAGTAAATTTTCTGAGTCAAACTAGTGCTTGCAGTGAATTAACACATTAAAACCCATGGATAGGAATTCTCTTTTCATACCATTTTTTGTTTATTGGTTTGTTTTTTCAATATTTTGTTTTAAATCTCCATATATATGGAGCTGACTTTTGATAGTGCAATAAATGTTAAGAGACAACATTACAATGATTCGACCTTAAATTTGATTTGTAAGGGCCGCAAAATAGTGCTTACAGTGTATTTGCTCATGTAAACTCATTAACAAAAATATTCTATTTACAGTTTTGTTTTGTGCATACAAGCAGGGGCCTTGTGATTAATCCTTGTTTTTGTTTGTTTGTTTGTTTTTTGTGGAGGGGGGGGGGGGGAGGCAATCTATGTTTACCCCCATCTTACTGTACTTTTGTACTGACTTTTAAGTATTTGCTTTTATTGCACCAATTCTGGAAATGTCCAGAAGCCTTGGCTACATAATATTACTTGTCTGATGATATTACATAATGAGGAACAGGTGTCTGCTTTCTTTTCCTGACAGGGAAATCTAATCTTGATTACCGGTTACTCTACATCGAAGCAGAGAAACAGATGAATGATCTAAAGTCTAGATGGTTGACAACAAATCTTATAAATCTTCAAGAAATTTAAATTGTTTTCTTCTAATAATCACTATAGATACTTACAGGAACTTCATAATGGCAATTAAGGCATCCCCACTGTGAAGACTTGGGTATACATTATCTTATTTATCTACTTAACTAATTTGCTCTGACATACAACACGACTATAACAAAACAGTTGTTCTCTAGTTTTATCGTAGATGAGGGTTTTTTTTTTTTTTTTGGGGGGGGTGGGGGCATGAATGAACCAATGCTGCTACCATTCATATTTAGCTCCAGGTCTGCACTAAGTGTGGACTCAGTTTGGACAGTTTGGAATAGAATCATGATAATGGTTTATCTGGGACCTAAACCCATGATAACAAAAGAATGAGAATTGTTACAGCAAAGACTATAGATGTCAATAATCCATGATTACATAATGGGATAGAGATGTCTTGTTTCTTTTCCTAGAATAATGCCCCTCAACCTGGCCTGTTTTCATCGGATGCATCCGGACGCATCCGATGAAACAGCCACTATGAATGGTACAGAGGAGAAAAAGCTGATCGGATAGCCGATGAAAAGAAGAGAAATAGGCAATTAAATCTCTTTCTATCGGTGTGACACCGATGAAACAGCCACTGTGAATGCGTTCCGGAAGAAAACACTGATTAAAAAGACAGATGAAAATGGTCAAAGGTCGCAGTGTACGTGCGCTTAATCGAAACCAGCTGTGATTGTTGACTTTTTGTTGAACAAGCATGAAGACTGCAAAAAATGGTTGAGTTTCCGCCAGTGTTTGAAAAAACATATTGGGTTTTCCTTCTGTTTTTTGTTGTTGTGTGTTTATTGGTTGTTGCCTAGCAACTTTCGACAAAACCCCGTAATGTGAGAAAAAAAGTGTTTTTTTGTTTGCAGTATGAATGCTCTTATGTTGAATTTATAAATTATATATATGTATATTCTTTGTTTCCTTGCAGTTTGACCATGGCTTCATGACACCCTCCAAGCGTTGTATCGGCGACTTCCATCTACTTCGAGTCTATGCCCTACAGGCTCAATGTAAGTTTTGAATGGGCGATTTTATTTTATAAATACGGGCAAGTCCAATTCAAGTATTACTGAATTCTATTATGGAAATGTGAACTTTTACTTGACATTAAATTTAACTTTATTTAATGTGTTGTCTGATTCAAGCTCTAGTAGGGGTGTCAGCATGATATCCTCATCAGATATACTGAGATTTTAGATATGGCCAGTTTAATGGTCAGAAGAGCTTGGACTTGCCCCAAAATCTTCAGCAGTGAAGGAGGCAGATTATCCTGAAGAAGAAGAAGAGAAGAAGGAAATGCACATTTTACAAGACTTTCAAGCCTGCTTATCTTATTAATATTATTATTTTATTTAGGATAATGGTCATAAAGTCATCATAGTATCATACTAACTGATGGTCTCTTCTTGTAATCAATTACATGTAAATTGGGATAAAATAGACTGAAGTGTGGTGTGAGTCATGGGGCATCTCTGCAGCCTGTGTGAAGTAGGCTTAATTTAATAGCGGTGACCAATTTAGTCAGTCTTACTTTGCCCATTCACAATGCATATTTAATACCTCAAAGCAACTATAGCTAAAGTAATTTAATACAGCACTATCATAGTTTTAAACGACACCATGGGTTTACTCGTCAACGATGTGACTGCTTGAGGTTTTAAATTACAAGCTTGGCAAGTATTTGAAGTATCTACAGGCTGGCAAAAGCTCAAGGTTTATTGTGTCCTACAGCACTTAACTTCAAGTGAGGACCCCTGCTGTTCATAGTTTTAGTGTTAACCATATTAAAGATCACTTGTGGTTCAGAACTTACACTGTCAGTCTCCAAAACCATGAAAGGGTCATCTGAATTCAGGGGCCCGTCTTACAAAGAGTTGTGATTGATCCAAATCAATCGCAAGTCCTCCAATCAATCGCAAATAAGTTGAGATTGATATCAACTCTTGGAAGACAGGGCCCTGAACTACAAGGTACCTATCCTCAAAGTTCAAAACCACAAGCTGAAGTAAAAGGTTAGAGACTATTGTGTGAATCTAGCTAATTATTACACGGAGACAATACAGACTTTGATAATCTACAGCTAGTGCATCTACATTTCACAATGTATGATATGTTTCCCTACAGGAGAAAACTGGTCTAATTGACTACGACAAGCTGGAGGAGACAGCAAGGTTGTTCCGGCCAAAGCTTCTCATCGCTGGCTACTCAGCATACCCAGGAAGCTGGACTATGCTCGTTTCAGAAGCGTAAGTGCATCAGAGATAACGTACCCTACAATGGTGACATTTATTTAATGTCGCCAATAATAAGTGACAAACCTTGTGCAATTTATCTGTAAACCTTCTACCTTTCCTTTCAAATTCTTTATTTACATATATAATTGACCTGTGACATATATTTCTAAAGTTAGCCAGAAAGCATTGTCAATCATATGCTATATTTCTATTAACCTTATAACGTGATGAGTGGGGGGGGGGGGGGGTGGTTAGTTAGGTACTATCTAAGATTATATGCATACAAAAAATCTAAAGTGTAAACTTCAAGCTAATTTTTTCCTAATTTTAGAGTGTGAAATGAAGTTCTGGAGTTAACAATGATTTGAGTTGAAATGCATTCTTCAGCCACTTCCTAGTATATCAATCTATCAAGCTATGTTACATGAATCATTGGATTTTAGTTGTCTGTATTTACCATGCCATGACATCAAAACTACAGACCTCTTGGAGTACTTCCTATTCATGTTCATCTGGTTTGTCTCCTACAGATCTGTGATGAGGTCAAGTCCTACTTGCTGTCTGACATGGCCCATATTGCCGGTCTGGTTGCAGCCAAGAAGTTCCCCTCCCCATTTGAGCATTCTGATGTTGTGACCACCACCACTCACAAGACCTCCGAGGACCAAGGTGTGCAAAATCAAAATGTTTCTATGTGGTGAAGATTTAGCTTTATGGCAATTCAGCGAAATGTGTATGAATTAGTGCATTTAACCCCATGTCTTGGAAATATGACACAAAGTGTGTCTTCCAATTTAGTGCAAAGTGCACTATTAATAGTGTTTGTTGGGTTCTGTTTGATCCAGCGCACATTATATTATCTGACTGCGATCCGATTCACCGATTCAATGTAACTCCCTGTAATTTTAGCTACCATCAGTCAAAGAACTGTTAATCTGCATACAAAAAGGATATTAATAATTGTTCAAAACCAGGTCTATTCATTGAAAATTAATGAGCAGAAATGGCTATAAATTAGGTAATGACAGAAAAAGGCATTTTGATTTACTCATTTAGAAAGAAAAATGATCAGAAATTTACCCTAAACTTGTTATTTCTTTTATACGAGACATGTGTGTACATGTATGTTTGTTTGTTAGCTATCGTGCCTCCTTTAATGGTCACCATTTTGAGCAACTTCAAGTTATTTAATCCTCTGACTTTCTCTAAAGGTCTGGAATGATCTTCTACCGTGTTGGTAAGAAGGGCACACATCCAAGACTGGCAAGGACATCATGTATGACTTCAAGTCCAGGATCGACGAAGCTCTGTTCCCTGGACTACAGGGTGGACCACACAACCCCCAGATTGCAGGAGTAGCACTGCCTTGAAACAGTAGACACAATGTACAGTTCTTCAAGAAATGTTATGGACCGAAGACATTGCTGTTGCATGAAAGGTCACGAGAAAGTGTCCAGCAACCCTAGGCCACCTGCCTACTATTGTGATCTTACAACATGTGTCACTAGTTCTAATGCTCCAACATCTCATCAATATGAAATGCATTTCCAATAAAACTGAGTCATACCAAGTTTTGAAATATGTTAATCAGGGATCTGTCTTTACTATTCAAAAACTCAGTACGAGACAGTATCTTAGAGGGCAGGGGAGTACAACTCAGTTTCAGGGGAAAGGAGAAAGTCAACTGCACCTGGAAGCATGCTAGAGCTGAAGGGCTTTTGATATAGTGCTTAAATTATGAATTTGTGTGGGTGAGTGGAATGAGATGAAACTTTGATTGGAGAATACAATCCGATTTCTCGGTAGTGAGTTTGGATATCAGTTGGTTAGGCTTTATGATTGATGTATTTGTTTAAATATCTGTCTGTGTATTGAAATTACTGCTGTGTGAATTTTCCTACCATAATCCAAAATGTTCTTTCAGACAAGTTTTGGAACTTACTAGATGGAATAAATGTGCATGAGTGTATGCATCTATTCCGCACACAGAGCAGTACCATCTAATTCTCAACCTTGATTTTTAACCATTCATTTGTTTATTCTACTTGTATTTACGACTTTTATGTATCCCCAAAATGTATCAAAGAATCAAATGCCATGGGTACATGAATATATAACATTTCAAAATGTACTGGGGGTTCAAACTTTGTGCTGTATGTTTTGAAAAAAAACATTTTCTACTTTGATACTATTTTTCCCACTTCTCAGGCAAATACTCCCATGTTCAGAGAGTACCAGGATCAAGTTCTGAAGAACTGTAACGCCCTTGCTGAAAGACTCATGGAGAAAGGATATACTCTTGTCACAGGTAACGAGTGCAAGACAGATAGATGTCTTAATACTATTTCTACTTGAGAGAAATAGGACCAACGGGTTGTTTTAGTATCTGTCAAAATCTAGCAAAACTGAAAGCATTGTCAATGTCAATACAACAATGTCATTTTGCAATTAGACCTCAGTAAATGTTATTTACTTTGCTCATTCTGATTGTATTGTTGAACATTTTACATTAATATTTCAAATTGTCTAGCTATCAAATTCAAAAAATTCAAATTCAAATTTATTCATGTTTCCAACAAAACATTACAAATTAATTATAAGCATTTAAAACAAATTTAAGAAATACATGTTGGAAACAGAGGGGTCCACTAAAAAGCAATGCTTGTACAAGAGTGAACACCTCAAATAAAACATAGGAATAATGAGTAATTAATTAAATTAACTAATCTGTAACTACAAAATAGGGGAAAGAAAAAGGGGGAAATCTTTTAAGAAAAAATGCATTGAAGGTTAGAGGAGTGGATCTTTATGCTAATCAAAAATAAATTTTAAGCCAAGGAGTGAAAATATCTGTATAATTTAGAGATAGTAAGATTTGATAGTGAAGATTTAGATTAGAATGAACTTGATAACTGTGTAGAAAGATAATTTATTGCCCTTATGGAATGTGATAGTGATGATATGTCATACATCTTGCTTCATTCAGGTGGCACTGAGAATCATCTGGTCCTGGTTGACCTTCGACCTATGGGTGGTGACGGGACAAGAGCCGGTCTGATCCTGGATGAGGTCTCTATCACCATCAATAAGAACACTTGTCCTGGAGACACCAGCGCCCTAAGCCCTGGGGGTATCAGGATCGGTAAGTTGGCCATTATTCTTAGAGAGAATTCCAAGCTTTGTTAGCAAACTACTCTAAAAGAAAGCAAAGAAATGAGAGAAGCAGTTTGGTGAGTGTTTGAATGAAAATTGATGAAAATTAAGAAAGTTATTAATGTTTGAAAAATTGGAATTTCTCCCCGACACAAAAAATTATTAAAAGTTAATTTTTCAAAACTGTCAACTCAGGAGGGTCTTTTCCTTTTTAGAGGATGATATGTTGATATCCATGATATATTTGAGAAGGAGGTAGAAGAAAAACAGTAAATCAATGACATTTTTGTACACAACGAACGGGAGAGATGTTTGTGACTTCATGTACGTTACAATCCACTGACCTACTTCACAATTTTAGATTTGCATATATTTTCTGATCTCCTATTTCAAACATTCATAACTCATATTTTTCCAATTTCTTTCAATCTTTTGCCCTTATGTTTAAAAAAAAAATTGCCTTCAAAGCAATAAAGTTATTAGAAAGTTTGGATTACCTACTCTTATATACTCTTTAGGAGCATCCCTGTGCAATACATCGCCAGTCTGCTTACACGGGACTTGATGGCACGAACAGCTGTTGGGCGTACACATTTTTGCACACAGCAAAAACTGTGGCCCATTTTGAAAGTACTCTGAACTTTCTGTGGGAGAATGTAGAAGGCTTTCAGCCTTGGTTTGGATTAGGAATTTATGATAATGTTCTTTGACAGGCATTTAATTAAACATGTCCAGGAGACACTAATGCCTTCAACCCTGGTGGTGCCAGGATCAGTATGTTATGCATCCGTTTATACCCCTTTTGTGCCACCAAGTTTCTGAACAGTCATCACAAATGAACTTTCAAGTGATACATTTTAATTGAAAATACTTCCACATGATAAAAAAATGCAATATTTCTGTTTCAGGAAGGAAAATGTAGCCATCTTTAGTTGTCCCTTTTTTTTCATCACTCATATTCTTGGGTTTGATTTGCAGCCTATCATATGAGAGTGTGGAAGGGGTAAAGCCTCATTTAGACGAGATTCTTTAAAATACATGTGTCTGTATTATAGAGTTATTGTGTGAGAAATTAGTGGTGCATTATATATTGTACTGATTTGTTTCCTTTTTTCTTTCTTTCTGTTACCATCTCTTGTGTAGGTGCTCCCGCTATGACCTCTAGAGGATTGAGTGAGGCTGATTTTGTTAAGTGTGCTGACCTAGTCAATGAAGGCATCCAGATCTCTCTTGAAATCAACGGCAAAGTTGGTAAGATTATATCGAATGATTAGAGCCAAGTAGAGCACGAACCCATTGCCAACGGGAACTGGATGGTCCCTTTATAAAGCCTAGGGGAATGAGGGAATTAAGTAATCGACAGGTTTACTGTGTGCAAAATCATATGTGTTCATATCCCTTGTGGCTCTCATTAGATAATATAAACGCACATGCAGAATGGAGCCCTATTTTGAGATGAGAGATAAAGTGTAAGGAAGGATAAAGGCAGAGGAAATTGGATGGATTCGGCCTTGATTGAGGATTGATCAAATAAGGGATAAGCCAACAGGGAAGATACAGAAAGGGGAGGAAAAAGATGACATCGATAGAGAATGAAAGAAGGGTTTGACACTAAGGAAGACGGAGAGAGCTGTAGGAAGATGTAGAAATATATCATAATTTCTCTCATTTAGTTTAAAATTCTATCAAAACGCATGTATGTTCACAATTGTTATTAAAACCATCAGGGTTCATGTAATACACGTTTTCATAATAAATTTACCATACCTTGTTACCAGCTAACTAAAAACTAAATCTTATGAAGTTTGTTGATGAATTAACTTACCTGTGTGTGGTTTTATAAATGTGTGCTGTGGTAGTTCCAATTTACCACATGAATAATGTTTTCAAGCTATAGCCAGTCTGTTTCTCATAACATGGATTATCTCTCTTTTTAAATCTTTTGCAGGCAAGAAAATGAAAGACTTCAAGAATTGTCTTGCCACCGACCCAGAAGTTGCAGCCAAGATCAACGACTTGAGGACTAGAGTAGAAGGCTTCACCAGGCAGTTCCCCATGCCAGGATATTAAACGGCTCTGAAGCACACAGCACCCTCTATGATCCTACCCTGATATGGTTTTGAAAGAAATTGCAATATCATTAAAAACTTTTTGAGAGAGAATGTAAATCTGTTTGGTTGAGGTTTATATTGGTCATATGAATAGTAAAATGTTGGGTATTGAGGTCATTCCATTCACAGAAAAGGCTCACTCACTTGAGAATCATAGTGATGTCAGACCAGTCACAAATCCTAATTTGATGGTGATTTTGCCTTTTTCTCGAAGACGTGCAATACCCCACACTTTTTATTAATTCATTATTTCAATGGCTACTAGGAATTCAAATCAATGCATGATTCACATTTTTTTCGTCTTCATATTTAATGGTCTTGCAATATGTTACAAAGTCGAGTCTGGATCATACAGTGTTCTGTGAACTTTGATTGGTATCACAACCAATATGGAACCTCATGACTTACTTGGTGTGAAGGTCAAGGGTCATGATCATCCTCTGAGAGCCAGAATGGCGTTAACTTTCCTAACAAAGATCTAACACCCTTCTGACTATCCTCTGCAGGCTTGATGGTTGGTACAGGATTCAGTGTGTGTGTGTGTTTGTACAGATATTCAGCATTATTGTGTAATATCATGTAAATAGGGACTACACATAGCAAGTAAATGTCCCTCATAAAGACTGCAATAGATTTGAGCTCCTCGACACTCCAAACATTGTTAATTTCATTTCCACAAGGTGAAATGTAAACAGTCTCAAATATATAAACAAATTAGTCATGAGGACATGTCATCAGGTTTTTAAATATAAGGACTACTTTTTGCTCATATTTTTATCAAAATATATCCTAATTAGTGGAATTTCCCTGAACGCCAGTGGTATAGAAAATGATTTCAAATTCACCTATGTGAGTTATTGAAATTGAGATAAAAATTATAAATGGACTGATAACACAAATGTTTTCCTTTTTCATCATTGGTGTTAAGGAATTTTTGTTTATCCCTGCAAGACTAAATATTTTCCCTTATAAACTGAAAAAGCTTTTCAAAAACCACTGCATAAAACCATTTGCTGTTACTACTCTTGAGTATTGTCATTACATTGTAATATTTTAACTACCGGTATGTAGAGTAACCATACCTTGTACTCTGTCCATATTTTGAAGTGCATTCATGTGTCATTGTTCCATCACTAGCAATTATTCTTCCCATTTTATTGGCCTTTTTAATGTATTTCTTAATGTATTTATTAGCTGATAGATCTGTAGAAATATGAAGAAGTATAATTAATTGTAGAAATATATTGCTATTTTTAAAAAAAGTTACAAAAATCATGTGTAAAAACTCATGCATATATTCCACATTGTGCCAAATTCTCCAAACTGTTAAAAGAAGGATAAAGGCAGAATATATGAAAGCCACCTACCCAAGGATTGGTTGCTGCTGTAGAATCAGTAATTACAATTATTGTGCCTGTTTTCTTTTTTTCAAATTTGTTTATGGTTGCTTAATTTAGTTGCTTAAATCGTAAGTGGATTATATTAATGCTCTTTTTGTGACGTATCTTGGATATTTCAATTTGAGGTGCTAAACTCTTGACCTTGGTACTAGTTCATACTAGTCACTGGTCTCATTTTAGCTTACAGTTAAATTGTGCTTGTACGACAGTATGATCAGAATTAGATTAGATCTATTCTCTTTTTTTAAAGATTATACATGCTTTATTTTTTCATATTTAAATACACATGGACGTATATCTAGGTATACTATTCTGCATTTCATATCAAGTTGAATCATTGTAGCTCACTCATTATTGATCTTCTATGAAGTAATCCTATATTGTGATTTACTGCAAATCAATTTAGTCCAATCTTGTGCAATGTATTGACAAACATGCAAGAGCTAGAAGCTAAAAATAACATTTTGTTTCAATGTGATGGAGAATGCTTAATATAACTATTTCTATTCTTTTAATCTCTGTGCTTAGCATTTTTGTTGATTTTATTCTTCATTGATGGACTTTTACGAAAAGTGTTTGAACCGTTGTTTGGGAAACATGAAGGCAAGTTTAGGTATTCCTTCTGTTGTTTAATTCTGATTATTCTGTAGCATTCATTGAATATCTAACTCTTGTGGTATTTCCAAGGCGAGATATCTAGATCATATGCAATTTATATGTGGGCATATAAAGACTTTCCACACTTGCAATATTTATTTGGAGATAAGCCATTCATGTGTTGAGATCATATAAGTCCTGTAAAGAAAAACAGCAAAAATCCCAAGCTGTGTATTATTACTTGAGCCAATGGTGGGAGGTTTAAGTTCAGGCATTCCAATTTAATTATGAACATCAATTATTTGTGAATCAGGATTTAAAAAATATATTCATGGATTGTTTTTTTAGCAGTGATTTAATGGTATTTATTGACTTCTTGTACTGCAGGTGTATTCCAATATATGTGTACATGAGCTGTATACCAAATGTTGCTATTTTCTTCTCATGCCATGGTTGCAAGTTATCTTCATTGTGGCTTTTGTTTTTATTCTTCCCTTTTCTTTTATTTGTCTGTATTAGACATTTTTGCCTTTTTATATTAAATATTTCTCTTCAAAAGTGAAGTTTACAAAAAGAAGATTGTTGATGTCTACTGCATGTAAAACGCAATGGTTCATGCTAGTGTTGTAGTCAAATCCAGCCTTTGGGCCATATTTAATAGCATAGACCTTTGCCTTGGACCAAGTCACATGTACAAAGCCTATGAGAGGTAACCATTTCTAGCAGCCTCAAGACTACATCTTTGGATCAGGCATAGTTCTACCAAATTGTAGTGCATGTCATTTCTTTGATTATAGTAAGAATCGGGCAGTACTTGATAAATCATACCTCAATTTACATAACTTGTAATATTTTAAATGAATGGTTAGTTATTGTAGATTGTTTGAGAACTTAAAGAGTAAATTCAAAGCTGTGTGAAGATGGCATAAATTCATTGTTCCGACTTTTCTGGAAGAGTCCACAACAGAGTGTTGCATATTACCTTTCCATATTCATACCATAAACGACATTATTTATTCCATCTATCGCCTTAAGAGATTATGTGATAACTACTTTGTATAACCGCAATTCATGTTTATATTATGGGAATGTGATGTTTCCATAAGAACAGTACGAGTACATTTTCCCTAAATAACAAGAGATTCTAATAGACAGCCCAATAGTGGTAAGCCCCCTTTATATAATTTCATTTTTCTTTCATTTTACTTGTTTCGTTTTTAGTTAAGTAATTAATGGGGAACAATTTCAAATAAATGACACTTTAATACAAATTTGACTTGTAGTTTTGTGTCTGTCCATTTGAGGTATTGTACACAAGTTTGTTCTTTATTATGGGTGATGAGAGTACGGTAGATCCAGTTCTAAAACTCCCTCCTCTCTTCTTTGTTTTCCTGCTCTTTATCTATCATCATGATCTCTCCTACATGATTTAAAACCTAGTATTCTGCAAACACATATTCAACAAACAAATTCTTTTGTATAAAACTGGTTTTAATCCAAATCGCAAGTCTGCTGACTTCGTAATCAATCTCAGATTCATGTCATTGTGTATCTTCAGAACAAAGGAAATGAATTCCTTACCATTCCTGATGCTAATGCAACAAGAAAGAAATAATCGGTTTGATCAAATGCAGAAGTCGTCATATGCATAATGTGCAAGAAACATTTGAAAATTAATATATATTTCATTTGGCAGCTGTGCTTACTGGCAGCCACTGATTAATGAGGTATTCATGTCACCTAGGTCATATCATTTTGCATCTGGTACTAAGATGGCTTCAGTAAACTAGAATAGACATTCCTTTTTGTCATCAGAATCTTTCATGCCGATGATACATGGCTAATCACTTTATTCAAAGAGAACTCTTCATATTACATAAACTTTGCACCCTGAATCATTTCTGAGAAAATGCATGTGTAATCAGTTGTTTGAGCCGAGTCCATGTCATCTTGTCTATAAGGAAAGTCCAAACGAGCTAATCGAGCTAATCAAGAACGGAAATGGGTAATAAGCCTTTGTGTTGCACTAAGCAATCCTTCCATCAGTTGGTGCCTCATTATTTTGTGCAGCAGTTCCTGAACTTCCTGTATATACTTTTATAGGAAAGATAAGTAGATTAGCATATGATTTACAAAAGGGGATAAAATCAGATTGCACTTGATGAATGACCACCTCGACATCATTCAAAACATGTTTCATTCTCCAAAGAATAGGAGAATATAACATTGGCATTCATGCACAATTACCTCGATATCATAAAACAAAATCTTTGATGTCAAATTACATGCAGAACTACACAATATATGTACTCGGTAATGGACGGGACGTCAAATACAACGGACTTGCCCATAAACAATAAATAATAACATTCCTAATGTACTATTAAAACTTATTAGCTCCATATAACCAGCACTTCTTGTACAATCACAGATACGGTTATACTTGATTCCCCACTGATGCGTAGAGAAATATAATTAAAGCATTCAGAGAGATAATACTTGGATTTTAATTCTAATTCCATTTACAGAATTATTATGACAATGTGAAAAAAATGAAAGACAAATAGAGGAATGACTATTACACTTATAGATTGTCAAAAGGCTTTTGTTAAATAGGGCAAGTTAATTAAATTTAATTGCTGATATTTAGCACACCTTCATTTACTCCTCTCACACATGGAAAGAAACTATCCTAGGACAACTACCTCTGTATTACAATCCCCTGGACAACTACAACCTCACCCCCCCCCCCCCCCCCACACACACACAAACCACTTTCCCCTCTGACAACTGGACAGCTACTCCTGACATCTACCCCCTCAAACATCCGCACCCCAAAGTCGTCCTTTGGAAATATAACTTCTAAACGATCGTTCAGATACGACACAGTAAACCACCACCAAAAAGAGGTCCCACATTTAAAAAAAATGTAAATGATGGGGAACTACGCACAAAGGTACTGTGCATATTCACTGTGCTCTGTGTTATAAGATACAGAAATTTGACGCATGTTAAATTTTACGTCACAACAAAACTGCCATGGTTTTTGCCGCATCGTTTCTGAACGAGGCATTACTCTTGTACTGCACATGTCAGTATCGTACTAAAATTTACGGCTGACACTAGATTTATTTTGGCTCAATCTAAATTTATCTAAAGCCAAGGTTTATAAATGAAGTGAGGCCAAGATTTTCATTTGCCTAACATGACATTAATCCTTGCATCAGGTTTACCTGGATTATTAAAATGCAGGCTAAAACAATTGCCCATTATTGCGTTATTTTCTAGAAAACCTTTGCAATCTTGTTTAGCTGATCCTGATAAGACCTATGACAACTGCTTCATGTCTCAAACAATTTTCCTGTTTACGTTTCAGTCACGACACCATGTTTCTTGAAGAGTTTATCTAGGCTTGCTTCCATCTCCTTATTGGTGCCACGTAGTCCCTGGACCACCTGTGAGCCCCACTGGAAGTACTCCTGGGCTCGTTCCTTGGTCCAGCCCCGGGGTATCTCCTGGTCCAAGTCCCTCAAGTTATACAGTTTATCGGCCAGTTTGACCAGCTTGGCCTTTGGGCAGCAGTGAGAGGCATGCTCAATCTGCCGGCGCTTCCGTTCCATCTTCGGGAGGGACTTGTCATCTGTGACATCATCAACGATGTCTCGTACCTCCTTTCCAAACTGCTTCTCGATCTCCTCAAATGTGGTGTCGGTGTCCTCAACAGTGTCATGGAGAATGGCAGCCTATCATTTTATAATGACAAAAGAAGTGTTTTTATGTTAACACATTCAAAAAAAATATCTAGATTTTCTCTACTTTCTTTTTGGGAGGTATGCACCTTCATGTTCCAGGGTAGAATACAACACTCTAATGTCATTCTTCCTAGTGGAAAGACTTCACTTTTGAAAAACAGTAATTTTAGGACTTGTCAGCCACTGATAAATTTTGAGCATTATCTCAGATTCACTCAAGTTTGGTACAACTGCTGAATCTTAGGTCATCAAGGTGTTGTGACAACTGTAATATAAGCTCCATTTACAGTTAGTGATATCACCAAGCTTCATACTACAGGGTATCATCGTATGGGATATTTACAGTGTAAATTACATTTTCATCGCAGTGTGCAACACATGCTCAGACAGCAAGTGCTAACACTATCCATTATCTTAAATGGACCAAGCACTCTAAATGACCCTAATCCTAACTTGTTCCCTAAATGTAACACAATATAAGCCCTAATCCTAAATCTTTGAGGAAATAAGGCTTTAAGAAAATGTCACAGAATGTTTGGGCGAAATGTCTCCAAACTGACATCTCCTGCCTGAATTTTCTGAAGCAAAATAAAAGGACAGTTATCACTACAAACTATTGTCATTAAATATCTTTAAAAAAATATAACATTAAGAGAGCCTCTTTGCTAGAATAAGAGAGCCTCTTTGCTAGAATACGAGATGATTAACAAATTTTTGTATTTGCAAAGTTCTTCAGGGTCAACACACCCCCCCCCCCCCCCCCCAAAAAAAAAAACTGCCCTCCTCGTACACCTATGACTTTGTATTACCTGAAGAGTAGCCAGGTCTGAAACCCCTGCTTCCTTGGCCAAGATTCTAGCAACACCTGCAATAAAAATATACAGCAAGGTTCAGTTAACACTTTGTTTGCATTCTTCCCCTCTCTGCACAGTCACTTGTTTGCCACAAGTGCACTTTTGCACAAAATAATGAGGCACCAACTGATGGAAGGATTACTTTGTGCTCAAAAGCTTTGAAAATTACCCATTTATGTTTTTGTTTAGCTCCTTTTACAACACCGGTTTAAATTAATCTTGCACTAAAAACATGTACAGTTCAAATAACTTTTGTGCCTTTCTATCCCATGATAAATACAATACAGCACAGGGAGATTGTTTGTGTAGCATATAAAAATTCAGTTCCTGAACTTCCTGTATATACTTTTACAGGGAAGATAAGTAGATCAGCATATGAATTCCAAATACAAGGTGTGTGTACATTTAGACAGGTAAACAGATGATATTTCGCATATTATTGTTTTTATGCTATAGAAATGGCAATTTTCAAATTTACATTATTCGACTAGATTTACTTCTAAAATCAAATTGCTTTGTGTTGGGTAAAATTAAAGAAATGACATGTTAATCATTATATGTTATCATCAATATTATCTACATGCATATGATGAGTTATGCTTACATAATGATTTAATTATTTTACCTGGCTGCAAAGATAGCTTCTACATTTATTATTTCCTTGTAGATAAGCAGAATCATAACCATATTCATTGTCATCATCATCAGCATCACAATCTTACCTCTAACTTTGTCTAACATTATCATTATCATCATCATTTTGATCATCTTCTTCATCATCATCTTCATCTCCATCATCATCATCATCATCGTCATCATCATCTACATCATCATTCAACACTGGCTCTAGGCATATACAATTCCAGCCTCCAGTGCGGAAGTGAAACAACACCAACAAAGAAGAAACTGTGTCTTAATTACAGAAGAAAATGTAAAGCAGTTTTCGTAAATGTCGAATTTTACTCACACAGATCTTAACATTTGGGTCACGTACAAAAATAAATTACTATAACCACGTATACCGACCATAATACAATTTTTTAGTCTTACCAATTGGGTGGTTGATATACGGAGTTTCTGCTGCATTTTTTCGTCGTTGATTGGTATGCTTCTTGGCTGAAAAATCAACACAGTCCACAAGTTCTACAAGATCCATTACATCAGCTTCTGATGCACAACGACGAGCAGAATATACGGAAGTACAATGTAGGCGCTGACTCTCAGCGCTACGAATCGTCGGGTACCGCGGTCGGTGAAGCTCAGGCATAGGGCTCAGGCTCTACTCGTACGTACTCACTCGAGTACGATGCTCAACCACTCGCAGCATGCAGTGCGTTGTTTTGTTTCTTACGGAAGTGGGCGGGGTCCGTTTGGTTGAAATTATTGGCATTTGGCTCTATCCTCAATACAAGGCGCAGTTCTTGGTTATCGGACCGCTAGTACGTAATTGATTTTGTTGAATAAATCTAATAGGGGCCAATTATTGATGAGAAAGAGTCGTCTTCACGTTTAATAGCTGTATCCTGTATACGTTAGAGGGCAAGTCCGGCCGGCCCATTTACAAGTTGAATTAAACAAATAAATAGAGAAAAATTAAACAAACAAAACTGAATGTTTCATCACAGTCGGATAATAAAGTTATAGGCATTTCGTATCACTCAGGCTGTATGCACATTTTGCGAGTTGATGTTATCCCCTCACAAGAAAAGTTACTTAATATGTCACTTCATGAGTTTATGAAAGTGTTCTGTTCATCATAAATTTGTATTCTTTTAATTCACGTAGACTTACAAGGAAAACGAGAAGTGTACATCAAGCTTCATTATTTAGGTAATAACATAATTAACACGATCGCTGAGAATTTCCAAAGAATGGTTAAAGCAATTTCAATAATGCGTCCCCTATTAAAATTTTCGGACATGATGATGTATGACGTAATCCGAACATGATTTCTAACATGTCTAAGCTGGGATACTGATTTGCCATCATTCTCTTAAATTATTAAAGTACTGATCATTTTGATTTTCTTACAGTTACAGGTGGAGAATTTCTGATCTTTATAACTTAAACATGCAACATCTCGTTTTTATTTATGGTATATAACTTAAGAAGATATCTTATATTTCTCGCTAAAATGTTAATCTTTTGTTTTATAATTGCAATTTTAGCAACATTTAACAAAGGTAAACAAAGATAATAGGGAAAATATACTTTGATCAGACATGATTAATTTCATCCTGAATTTCATTCATTATTTTGAGTGAAACTGTATACCACAATGAAAACAAATAATAATTCAATTGGGACTAACCTCAACTTTTCCTCGAATTTAAATTTTAATACACAGGCATAATAATACTTTTATTCGCAAAACTATCTTAATAACCATCTACAAATACATTAATACAATAATAAAAACATAATAGCTCTTCCATAAACCATACAGGTGCATCTTGATCATTACCATCCATTATCTACGGTAATGTCATTTTTAATTTTGACAGATGACTATAGTCTTGAAATACCATACTCCACCTTCAACCTAGCCCGTCTCGTTTGATACGACTGTTGACCTCTTAATCTAACCTGTACGACAGAAGTATAGATTGGGTCAGGCAAAAATATCATCAATTATTTCTGACCAGATGAAAATATTAAGTAAATAAAGACTGATCAAGAAAATCTTTCTGTCTCATCATGAGATTTGTCAACTTTTATTATTCACAATACTTTATATCGATTCAACAGCTTATTTAAGACCCATAGGCCTACGGGTCTCACCCCCCCCCCCCCCCCCCCTAAGAGTGGCTGAAACACCGTATTTAAAATTATCAACCGTGACTTCAACTTCGGAGAGCAATGTATGGTATTCACTTCATTTAATTTTGTTCTTACACTGTAAAAAAGAATTTGTTCATTGGTAATTTTTACGTATTTTTTCCATGTAGAATTTACTTGAAAACATTAGTTTTGCCACTTACGCACTAAATTTAAGTCTTGCTAACTCAAACTTTCAATTTAGTAGAACATACGTGGAATATTTAAGTAAAATCAAATACATAAGAACTTAAAGTAATTTCAGCTTGTATTAATTTAGTAATTTTAAAACTCAAACAATTTATGTTGATTATTCTTATCTTTTTAAAGTAAGGACCGATGCAGTGCGTAATAGAAATATTTACATAATTTATGAATATTCATTAAGACCAAATTAAACTCTTTTTTAAATAAAACAATTCTTTTTTGTGGTTGAATGAAAATTTAAGGAATTTAAAACATTTACTAATTCATTTAACATGGCTAAGCAAAGACAAGACAATTTTTAATTGTTACCCAGTTCAAAACAAATCAAAACTTGATATTTCAGGAAATTGTCAACCAATTTTCCTTTTAAGATGCTACGATCAAGTATATATAAAATTTGGAGCCTTTCAATATGTGTCGAATTGAAGCGTATGTAATAGTTTGTGATGGTGGTAGATATATATATACGGTTAAATCTTAAATAGAAGTAGTGAATGATTAGTGGATGTTACTTGTTAGATTAGATGGGTACCAAATCGTGCAATATGTAATCCTATCATAGCTTTTTTTTAATTATCTAAAATGATTACAATACTTAAATTATTTACGTTAATGTAACTCGATTGAACTGAGTAAAAATTTATTCAGCAAAATAAGTAAATTCTACTTAAGATGCCGTAGGTAATATTTACTTAATAAAAATAAGGCAATTCTTTTCCTCAATTTTATTGAGTTATTTCGACTTTTATTTTTTTACAGTGTACCAACATTTCAGATACATTGTATTCCAGCATGGCAGTATAATGCATTTGATAAAATGTAGCCAACAAATTAGTCATTAAAAATTATCATTGAATCACAAAGAAAAAGTATGTTATTCAATATACAATTTACATAATGATACTATAAACATAATAATAGATACATGCATGCTGTAAAGGTATTTTCTATCGTTCTTTTCTATCGTTGGGCAAGAGACAACAGCCCCCTGGCGAAAACACACCCATTATAATCAAGACGAGCGTGTAATAGGCATCCTCATATCCATGCTCTGTCTTGGTCTTACACATCATTATGCAAACGTTTTAAAAATATAAATTAGGTTCTTCTTCATTCCCTCAGTGGGGTTACTGGACAGTTTCCTTTTCTCCGACAGGCTTTCCAGACTCCAGCTTTCCTTCGCTTTCCTCCTCCGAATCCCACGAGTAGGCCGGCATGTTATTATGCTCTATGTCGGAAATAAAAGATGAACAATCAGTATACAAATAATACACATCAGTGAGGGCATTAGTAAGAATTACCCACACAAGGTACCTTTGGAAAAGTCTAACACGCCCGAGGCGATAGCCGAGGGCGTGTAAGACTTTTTCAAAGGTACCGAGTGTGGGTAATTATACTAATGCACGAACAAAATGATGTGTATTATTTGTTTTATAAAATTATAACGTGGATCCTTGTTATTTGATCAATCGCCCTCATCTCAAACTCAAAGGCCCAAATTCACAAAGGAGGTTTAAATATTCATTTACATAACCCATGGTTTAAAATAAGCGCAAATTGAGGCGTACCTTGCCTTGCGCGCGTCTAATATTAGACCTCTGACTTGTGTCGCGCTTATTTTGCGCTTATTTTAGCTAGATGTGGTAATGACCGGTCATTACCACTGGGTAATGACCGGTCATTACCCAAATTACGCGTTAGGCAAAATAAATGCCTGGTCACGTGTACGCTTTCAACCAATCATTAGGATCTACGTCATCATCTTATAATACCACCTATAACATGACTGTTTTTACATGGATCCTGAAATCCTGAAATAATAATATCAGATGTGTATATCCAAAGATCCCAAGAATAAAAACACAGAATTCATAAAATTATATGTCATTCTATAAGTATTGAATGGAATACAAAAATCACATTACATTGCAATGTTTTGTTCTATCAATAACGTAACATTGAGATACATAGGTTATACCTTATGAAATGAGGTAACAAGTCTGACAATTTCAAAGACTATATTATTAACCGACCAAATCTAAGATTTTGAATATCTTATTATTTTCAGTAAATCCCATAGAGAGCTCCACTAGAGCTTAAATCACACCAAATAAGAAGTAAAATAACAGATTTTATGACATGTTATGTTTATAAGTCCACAATACTTGGTGACGTGTGGGATACCAAATGAACAAATAACTTGGACTTGCCCAAACACAGTTTTCATTTCCTGTTTCTTACCCTTGACAGTAAATCCAAGAGGAAGCTGATATAAACTACTTCCCCCATCAACCTTAATCGTCTCACCGGTGATGTAAGAAGCCGCGGGAGAGAGAAGGAACGTCACGGCTGCTGAAATCTAAAATGAATGAAAGTAAATGACTTATTGTTTGTTCAGACATGAGCTATTTTAAGTGGTTTGGTCATTAGAAATATCTTAGTTCCATTTACACTTTATTGGCATATTAGCCTTATGCTTAACAAGTTATCCAATAAAGTCTAAATATATCTACAAAAATAACTACTGCTACCACTACTACAACTACTACTTCTCTCATATTTAAATCTACGTACACGTACTTACATAATGTTATTTTACTGTTTAGGAAAATTGCCAGCTATGTGATAATGAATGCTAGAGATAAAGATAGATAATATTTCAACTAGATCAGAGACATTTTAATAAAAATTCGCTTTCTACACCATTGTTTGTCGAATTTTCTGGAACTGTATTTTTCAGCTCTTACTCTACTGTGATTTCTCTGTCATGTGGCTTGTGCTGTAAATACCTTCATGATATAATTAATGTCATATTTGTTTGCGATCAGGAAAATCCAAATTCTCTATAATTCTCACCTCCTCAGGCGTGCCTAATCTCTTTGCAGGAATGGCAGGAATTGCTAGCTCGAAAAGCTTATTGCTCCCATAATACTCTGAAGCTTCCTTTCCAAAGACCGTGCCCTATAACAATATATATCAGTTTTATCAAAGGTAACTCGAATAACAGTAAGAGAAAAGGAGGGTGAGAAGCAAGCAAGATATTCAAAGGAAGATATTAAGATACTAACACATTGTTTAATACAGTCAAACCTGTTTTAGTGACCTGTCTACAAAGACCACCTGCCTATATTGACCACTTTTCTTGTCTCCCTTGGGTGGTATTTATAGACAGGGTTCATTGCACTAAGATATGTTAAAGAGCTGAACGACATTAATACTCATACTCCTTGATTTTGTTTTTTAGTTCAATGACGTCACAGCAAAACGAAACCGAGTAGAAACATTATCTCACTTCAGGGGCGGATCCAGGGGGCACACGGGAGTGGCACACGGGGGGTAAGAGGACATAATTATATTTTTTGTTTGGTCCACCCAAAAAATCGCAACGACTCAGCAAGCCGCTGAATAAGCGGGGGGGGGGGGGGATAAGAGCACATTTGTTTTTTTGTTTTTTTGCTCCCAAAAATTTGAAAATCGCGCCGGTCGCAAATTTGCTCAGTGGGGTGGGGGGGGGGGGGGGGGGGGGGTTGTGCGCACTAATTTTTTTTTTTTTTTTTTTTTTTTTGGCCGGGGCGGGGGGGGGGGGGGGCACGTATCTGTCCCTTCACTTTGTACACACATTATCGTGAGTATAAATCTCTCAAAAAATTAGGGTCATTCATTATCTCTAAGGGCTAATAAGTGCGTTGTATTCTGCAGTCTGCACACGTATAGATTAGATCACCTATTTCAGGTACATTTAACATTGTGGAGACAATGAATGATTTAAGGACATAGTTAATCATTGCTTGAATAAACTAAAAATACATATGATACATAAATTTAACTCTGTTCACCTCCTGTTATGAAGCACTTGAATAATGCTTTGTACGTGCAAACAATACAAGAGACTGATTAGTATATTGTTTTTCAAATATGCTATAGATACAATATTGCTACCTGAATTCAAGCTAGTTTAGCTCTTGTTCTAATAATATGATAGATGTATTATTTATACATTGCAACATAATTATTACCCTGGTCAAAATATAGAATACAAATAACTTAAACTAATACAATTTTTTTATAAATAGATTAATGTAAAGTTTACAAAGAATAAGAACTCCATCAATTACTGATAGAAATAAGGGTAAGACGATATTTAAAGTGAACTGAATATCTATGCTGCAACTCAAAATAGAGTTCATGTCGAGAATGAGGTTAATTTTAGTTAAAGGACAGCTCGAAACGCAAAACGCGTTTCTTTTACATGAACAGGTAAAAAATACAAAGATGAATTACTGTTAATCTTGTATTACTTACTACTGAGTTTCTGACAAGTAAAACCAAAAGCTTTTAACTCCCAAATTATTTGACATGCACAAAATAATAACAATAGTAATAATAACAGTAATAATGATAATACTAATAATAGTAATAATAATAACAAATCAATTGATCAATCGATCAATCAATCAATCAATCAATAAGACAAATGAATGCCCCTCTGAAGGAGACTGAGAGGTAAACTTACAGGAGCTACTGAGTTGATTCTGACACCATGATGTGCCCATTCTAGAGAAGCTGTCTTGGTTAAGTTTAAAACTCCTGCCCGTGCTGCGCACGAATGACTGTAGAAAGAACGTAAAAGTTACAGCACATAATTATGTAGGTCTTATCATCTAAGAGTTGAACTGGCGCCAATTATTGAAAATAATTTACGAAATGTTTCATTCCTTTCATATTTTTTTCCGGTTGTTTACTTAAACCATGACTGGCTTGAATCATAAGTTACACAAACTTATTCGTAATATCAATATAAAGGTAAGACCATGTAATGGGAATTTGTTAAAATTCTAATTTTATTATATCTTCCATCTAAGTTCGTTCATTTTGTAATTTGTTTGTTGAAAGACAATATACAATATAGTCCACCGCAAGAAAAAATGAACTGTCTGGTTATAGAACAAAGTTTTCTGAGTGCTATAAATATAGTTTGCATGATATAAGAATATGTAATTGATATACGATTATTTTACTGTTATACATTCAACATAGATACCCATAAGTAAACGAGGAAAAATATTAATTGCTTATTCTTGTAGCTATAATAGCGTTCCTGAGCGCCAAAAGTGCACATCTTTAACTGTACTCTACCAAATTTACCTATTATTCTTTAAGTGCAATTTCGAGAATCGAATAATATCTTACGCCATTGACGGAAAACCTCTCCATAAATCACCGAGTATATTCACTATGACTCCGCCATTCTCTTCCATACTTGCGAGGAAAGCTGAAAGAGAAACAACAAAACGAAACAAAACTCTGAATACCCTGAAAACTGACATTTATTTATTTTAAAGGATTACATTAGTGCCTCCAGTTGTTAGCACCCTTGATATCAAGATACCATCTATAACAAATGCATGTTTTTTTTAAATAGATATTTTGTTATTTGTTCATTTCTTGATAAATGAACAAATAATAAACGACTAAATGAGTAAGTTTTATACAAACTGAATAATGTTGATTCCAACTGTTTTGTTCTACTTTTGAGGATTCAAACAAATTTAGTTTCTATGTTTGATTGTTTGTTTGTTTGATTGTTTGTTTGTTTTACCTTCTCTGCAACACATAAATGTTCCTGTGAGGTTTGTGTCGACCACAGCATTCCATCCTTTGGTAGATATTTTGGAGATAGGGCTGAGAAACTGACCTCCGCCGTTGTTGACCAGAAAGTCGATTTTGCCGAAATTTGCAACAGTAGTTTTCATCAGCGCCTTCACCTACAAAGCAACAACAAAATATTATGTTAACGAGTTTTCTGCGCACTGAAGACTCTTTCAAATAAAGTCAGACAGATGGGCGCTGCAAGAAGGGGGATGGACTTCCACATGTGGAAAGTTGATATTTTCAATTAAAAAGTTATTATTCAGATAATATGCACATATAAAAAAAATTACGAACACCAACCTATATAGCCATTCTAAACACAAACACGCATGATAACGCACATCCATTATAATTATCTATATCAACATTCTAGCAACCTACTATAGGACAGATCATGACTTTATGAGCTATTTGATTGCTTGTGCAGGGTTAAAGTGTACCAATCGCCAAAATATGTTTGGCTCTTGATGTAAAGGGTTCCATATCGCTATATTGTATCAAAAATGTGAGCGTCAAAACAATGTTTTTACTTTTACAAAGATATAGTTCAGTTGAATACACTTTCAGTAAACATAAATACGACTTGTATTCATTACCTCATCTTCTTTCCTTATATTACATTGTATAGCTTGGATAGCTGCTGTAGAATCCTGAGGCAGAGAGGCCTTCAACGCATCAGCAGCGGTCTGTAATCGTTCTGCGTTCCTTGATGCAATTACAACCTTACAACCTATCAGGGAAGCACATATAAAATGAAAATGAACATTAAATAAATCATAAACGTTTAAGAAATAAACAGTCCACTTTCCGACTTTACACATGAGACATCCTAAGAATCTCTGTTTCATTTACAATAGCTCATCGCTATTTAAAAACATAAAAAACGAAAAATGATAGATGGTTATGTTTGTACTGCCCACATATTCACCCTTGGGGAAGCTATAATTCTAACACTTGATTTAGGCCCGCGGCATTCAAAGCATTCAATCAATTACTTTCTATCAGGCACCCATTTACTACACCTGGGTAGGGAGTGGCAAATGTAGATTAACGCCAAAGGACATAAGTGTCGTGACATGGACTCGAACCGCGAACCATATGATCAACAATCCGGCAACGGATCACTATAGACTATGACTTCCACAACCCCAGCCCCCCCCCCCCCCCCCCCAACAAAAAAACAAAACAAAAAATAATAATAATAATAAACAAAATATTAAAACAAAAAGTTGTTCCTTTATTCCTCAAAACCAAACAGGGACCTTATCCAATAGACTTTGCTTTCAAAGAGTGTACCCAACATAAGTCCCCCCCCCCCCCCCCACCGGTTTCAAGGGCCGGAAAATGGTTCTAGGATAATTAACCCCGGTCAATTACCAGCAGAATAATTACCCCCAGAAAATTCCCCCTGAAAATTATCCCCATGGACAACCACCCCCGAGGGCAATTACCTTCCCGGAAAATCCCCCCCCCCCCCCGTGGACAATTACCCACACCCCTGAAATCACCACTAGGACAATTACCCCCCCCCCCCCCCAAAGGACAACAAAACATGCACCTATACTCTTTTATTATCTATCTATCTATCTATCTAGACTGTCGGCTTGCATGCGCAACATGGATGATAGTTTATGTTGAGGGGTTATGTTTTTGAAGCAGGTCTGAGAGATACCGAGCATATTTTAGATTGCATTGTGAATTCTCAGTGGCAAAAAATGTATTTTTAGAAGCAAAATGTATATTTGGCTCACTTATTGATACGTGATAACAACTTAATTACGTGCAGCCATAACTAATGAGCAATTATAAACCCATTCGTACTTTGGTTTATAGCCAGGCTTTGGGCACGTGTCTGGTGGTACGTGGTGTATGGGATGTAGTCCACAGTCTATAGCGACGTGCGCACGCCTTAATTTTTAAAACTACCAGAAGCTGGTCTATAAGGATGGGAATTGACATCGTGACCCCGTTTTTTTTTATACTGTCAGTAAATGTGGTTTAAAAAAAAAAAAGTTTTTTTGGTAAAAATTCATTATCCTCTTTTCCTGTTACTATTTTTCCTTGTATTTGTTGCTTTTGTAATTGTCGGTATATTTGATCCCTGACGCTCCCCCACTTCTACAAGGTCTAGCTACACCCCTCTGTGCGGGTATATGAGCATGCAACATGCGCGTGTTCTCCATTCAGTAATGACGAATTGAAATGAAATTAATTTACAATGCAGCGTAACAATACAGAAGGAAAATTCTATACAGCAGGGAAAAAAAAAAATCCTTGTAATAACATGACACAGTCATAACGCATAAAGTAAATGATATAATGTACCATAATACATCCGAAGATTTAAATATATAAAACCTAATATAACAGTTTTCTAAATAGATTATAACTATTATTGATTATTTTGTTTTGTTCTAAAAGTAGTTCTACAAAGTCATTTGAATTCAAAGTGACACACAATAAACTAGTAATCAAGAGATTCTTGATTCAAAAGATTCTGTGAAGTATTTAGGCATTGAGTTGGCTAGCGCAATTTCATTTTCATCTTTAGTAGAATCAGTTGTAAAAAAAGCAAATTCTCGTCTGAAATTTTTGTCTATTTGACTATGCTAACCCTGCATGGTATAGTAACATAAACAAGTCAGATCAAAAGAAGTTGAAGATTATACAGAACAAAATGGTGAGATTTATCAACTGTTCTGGTCCAAGAACTCATGTTGGCTACAGCGAGCTTTCTAAAGCTGGTTTTCTTGAAGTCGACCAAAGATCAAAACAACTCGTATTGCATCACGTGCATAAAATATATCATACTAGGTCGAATCATTATATTCGATCCAACTTCGATCTTGTTACTGACTTACATGATTATAATACAAGAAATAGCCGATTCAACTTTAACTTACCAGAAAGAGTAGGTAGTATTGGAAATTCGTTTTATTACAATGCCATAAAACATTGGAATTCCCTTCCCAATGGTGTAAAGAAAATAGAAAACTATGCTCATTTTAGGAGGAAATTAAAGGAATACCTAATACTTGACAGTCAGATTAAAGAAGTGAATGACATGTTATACGATTGAAATTTGTATTCTTCTGCCGGTTCATACTTTTTCATTTTGTATAAAACTTATGTTTTCGTACGTTATAGAAATTCTACAAATTCATCATTATTTTCCTCTTCTTCCTCTGCCTCTTTTTCTTCTTCTCCTTCTTCCTTATCTTCTTGTACTTATTATCATTTCTATCATCAGTTTAATGTTGTTATTATTATTATCTTTAATAAGTAATTCTTTTATTTTTCTTATCTGTCTGTAAATATTACTATTTTAAGTTATTAATTTTATACATGTCTGTAAGGGACCCCACTGGAAATAAGCTCTCGAGCTTTCGTGGGTTATCCTGTTCAAGCTGACTTATTTCTGATCTGTTATTATTGTATGTTGGAAGCTTGTCGAATAAAAATCAATCAATCAATCAATCAATCAACTCATGATATACAAAATAAGTATATTAGGTACATGGAATGCAATATATAATCGTTTCGCCTAAAGTAAATGATGACATATAATTATGCGACCTACCGTAAAATTAAACAAAACTTGAACATAAAATTGTAAATGTTTGCCTTGTCTATAATAGGGTTGTATACCTATTTTTTATTGAATAAGTTTTGTTGTTTTGTTGTTGATTACTTTGTTGTTACATTGTATCTAAAAGGTACCCCTCACTGCAATTATATTTGTGGTAAACGAAGAGAAAATATCTATAATATATTTATTGTCTAATCTCGTTATATATATCAATTTTTCTTGACCTTCCAAGTTACTGAAATTTTCTTCCACATTGCTAATCTTTTCAAGAAAATCTATTCGTAAATTGTTATACTTATCACATTTCATAATTATATGGAATTCATCTCCTACTAGATTTATATTGCAGTCTTCATAAAATCGTAGATTTGGGGGCGTTTTTCTGGTCTTTTATATCTTCCCGTTTCTATAGGTAGGCCTAAGTTGTGTGCGCTCAGTCGTAATTTGGTGATATTTTTTCTTAAATTTATATTTGGTATATGAGATGTATAATTTTCTTGCTTGATTGTATTTTTAAATTGTCTGAAGGTTCTGAGTACATGTATAATACTTAATCCGAACACGATTTCTATGGATAAACAATAAGGTAGTGAAACTTGCCCATGCGTTGAATTCTAGAAAGTCTTTGCGATCGATCGTTATATATATTTTGTTTAAAGCAATAATATAAAGTTTATTAATACTCACCTAAAAAGAGAAGTTCTTTCGTAATAGTTCGGCCAATACCCGTTCCACCACCAGTGACAATAGCAACCTTGTTTGAAAATAACCCAGATCTGAAAACACTTCGTACTTGCGCGTTTAATGCCATTTTAGTTAACTTTTTTAACTCGCTTATTAGTCTTCTTTGAATGAGATCTATTTCCAATTTTTCACTCGCTGGTTCGTCTCCTGCAAATTGGGATATATTAGTTATTTTACTTGCTGGTTCGTCTACCTTAGCATGATATCTATCTCGATTGTGTGCTGCGGCTCTTACTAGATCTAATTCAGTTCTTTTATTCCAGCCCAGACATTAATGATTTTTGTTTATCTGGCTCCGAGATAGGATATTCCGAGGTCAAAGAAAAGTTTTTTGACGCTTGGTTGTTTGTTTAGACTCGATAGCTGTTTGTTTTATCCTTATATAGGGGTTGAGGTAATGTGAAACATAATTGCCAGGGGCTGCTGAACAATTTTTTTCCCTCACAATTAATTAAAAAGAGGCGATAGCTAGCTACCTATATACACACCGACTGGTCGATTATGATTCCCCCCCCCCCCCTCCCTCTGGAAGTTTCAAAATGACTTTGCAATGAGTAAAATATTTATCGCGTGCTGAACTTCAACAATCAGTTGCACCAAGGTTACGAATATCAGGCGTATTGTTGCGGAGTCACGGAAAATAAATAAGAGATTCCTGCAATAGTGAAATACATATTAATTCAATTGGATTTAAACAATTTATGTTATTCTTCGTTTACCTAAGATTTGATAAAAATAATCTGCACTAAAAAGCTATTTCAACATGCCTTCTTTGTTCAAGTATATAACAAAAATATGATTAAGAATCTTATTTGCATAACCTATATGATAACTGATAAACTTGTAATTTGAACTAAACAGATTGTGAGGTCCTTTGTTCTTTGCGAAATTTGGGAGGTGCGTGCACAATTTTAGGGGCAATTAGTTACTCCATGGCCAAGATCTCGGGGGAGGGGCATTATGATCACGGCTACCTTTTGAAAACGTTTGAAACCTTTTGACTCTGAAAAATGCTTTGTAGGGTTAAAGTTATAGATGAGAGGCAAAATGTGTAAAAACAAAGAAATACGACAAGGTGCACAAAATAGTGATGGTCAGGTAAATGAAGGCAAAAACATGGAAAACAGAAAGAATGGTGAGATATGGAACAAAGAGGACAGCATCAGACAGTGTAAAGTGACAAACTATACTCATTCAGTTCATTCATTCATTCTGTAAACAATATAATTGTTTCAACTTTATTAGACATGAATACATGTACAATTTCTCCAAGCGGCACATTAGACATTTGTCATATACTAATTTACATATTGCATATTTCATTCAAATTAGTCTTTAGTAAAGATGCAATAACAAAAGTTATATCAGAATTTAAAATGATAATATTCCCATTATTCACGAAGCTTCATAATATAGAGAGGTAGTCTTCATCAAAAGATAATCTTTGTCAAAGATTGAGATTTTTAGGTGTACAAAATCAACCCCACCAACAGAAAAAAAACGATAAAAAAAATACATCAGATCAATAGAATAAATATGGTACCATACAAAGGCTCAAAATAGGTTCATTTAACACATGAGTTCATTGGAAAGTTTATATAATTAAGTAAATCTCAAAAGAATCTTGTTTTTCTTCATTTATCATGAAGTGATGGTCACTCCAGTGAATGTCTAGTGATAAGTAATCAACATTTTTCAAACCATTGTGGTTGAAAAACATATACATTTATTACTGTTTTCAACACAAACAAAGGTTAATTGTCTAGACAGAAATGACAGTCTGGTATGAAGAATTCTTTAATAAAACTGATCCTGGAACCTTCACAAAACATATGTAGAGGTGGCCAGTGGAGCTGGACGTAGTCTCAGTGGATTAACTGTGGATACAAGAGACTAAAGGTTTCATTCCTATTCGTGACTTATTCATTTGGAATAATTCCATGTATATAAACATGTTTTATGGCATTTGCAGTTTGTGAATTTCAAAATTCAATACTAGACAAAACAAAATACACATGTTGATGTGGTAGTCATGAATATGAATAAATTAAACGTTTTATAATGAATTTTTCTTTTCATAATTAAAACAAAAAATAAAGAGTTATTATGCAGCAGACAGATTCAAGTCTGAGAAGTTGCTAAACTAATTCCTTACAAATGTAGACTTTCAAATGTTTGAAGTACCGGTAGATTAATAGGTAAATATTCCTAGTGCTCCACTTGTACAATCTATTTCAATTACCCTGTACATCTATAATACTTTTAAAACATGATGGACATTCAGATACATGTACTTTGGCAAGGCACAAACAATAAATCCTGCCAAGTAATAATACCATTAACATTATACATGGACACAGCTCCATCTCATGACAGCTAATAAAATATTTCAGTATCTCTGGCACTTAGTAACATCACATTTATCAAATTTATGTTGAAATCATTTCAAATTTTGGAAAGAGGGAAAACATAATCCACTACAGTCGGATCCATTACTGCTTGTCTATAAACACATTAATGTTTCTCTTGAATTGACCACTTGCTTAGAAAGACCACTTGTTGTGTCCATCTTGGGCAGTATTCTATAGAGTTTTGACTGTACCACTATACTTGACACCAATATGCATATTCATTTCTACCACTATTGAGTTGCATTTTCAATTTGAATTATCTGTATGAAAAAAAACTTCAAACATTTAGCTCCTTACTCCTGTTAATGATCCTCATCTTTCCAATCTTTATTCTTCTCTTTTGGCTTTATGCAAATTCTAGTCACAGGATCTTAATCTATTTCCATTGCAATGTTCTATCCAATTAAACACGTGACTGAAGCATCAACAAACCAATTCCATATAATTTACATGTTGGCATTACACACTTTGCAACGACTTTATCTTGAGTTATATCAGGGTTTAGTGTTCAACAGCTGGTGAAAGCATCAACTAAAAGTTGCATATTTTTCCAATTTTCAATAACAAGGAAAGGAAGACAAAAGATTTCATCGAGAGATATGGCAAAGATTGGTAAAAAAAAAGGATGCTCGAGACAAGAAAAAGTGGATGGAGAGAGTGTCATCATGGCTCAAAAGTTAGTAACCCCTTGTTAGAGTGTAAATACTGACTCTAATAAATGATGATGATGTTGTTGTTGTTATTGTTATACAATACACATTTTCCATAGACTCTAGCTCAAGTGTTCTCATGCTTGGTATACAAAGGGTTAAGATTCACTCATATAACAGCAAAGTAAACCTGAAATTAAGCCTCATGATCCTGCTTTTCCTTTTACAGTCAGTACCTTTGATAAGGCACCTAGATGATGGCGCTATTCAAAGACCAAGACTGGATTTGATTAGACATTACCTGAGCTACCAAGGAACAACAAACATTAGAAGGTCATGGTCAAATACATGGTCAATGAAATAGAATATATCTTCAAAAGTTTTCATAACAAAAAGATCATAATTATTTCTTCCTCTTCTTCTTGAATTACTGTGCATCTTCATTCCGGCGTGAGGTTTTATCGCCTTAGATATTAAGGAATGATACACACTTGATGTACATGTTCAATAACATACAAACTGTATCAAGTAGTTTAATCACAAGATCATCATTATTTCTTTCTCTTCTTCATGAATTACTGTTCATCTTCATTATGAAGTGAGGTTATATCGCCTTAGATATTAAGGAATGATACACACTGGAAATACAAGATCAATAAAATTGAATCTGTCCCAAATGGTTTAATCACGAAAGGCATCATTTCTTCTTTCTCTTCTTCTCTAATTGATCTTCATCTTCATTGAGTGAGCTGTTTTTTATCATGGAGGTCTCCCTTTACAACTTTGATGATGGACCACCAGGATTATTCCCTCCTTCTTTTTCATCGTCGGTCTCCCACGTGTAGGCTGGCATGTTCTTATGGTCTACAGAGAAAGCAATAAGGAAATACTGATCAGTATTGGAGAATCAAAAGTGAGTTTTAAAGGGAACATTTTCTATTCGTGGACATCATATATATCTACAATACTACTAGACTAAGATCAACAAGTATCCAGAATGGGCCCCCTTTTTTCTAAACCCCCAATAATACTGTGCCTTCCCATTCATTGAAATATTAAGGTTTGTATTCCACTAATTCGATTAAACCCAACCATGATTTTAAAAATCATAGTTTACTAAAGGAAAACTTAGACCTAAGAATGAATTTTCTTCTTAGACCCAATTTTGAATGTGAATAGATGGTACCAATGACTATAACTTGTATTTGCACAAACAGAAAAGTATATTTCACACTGATTTGGTCACACATTTATTCTGGTGGACATGCTACTTGCTTTTGCACCATGGTATACACCAGACGTGGATTCCCCCCCCCCCCCCCCCCCCCCCCGGCCATAAAACTAAGTTTTTAACAAGATGGTAATAATGTAAACGTTACCTTTTTTAAACAAAAAATGAAAATGGCCTGTGGGAACCTGTTGGGAACCTCAAGACAGGAGCAAATATAAAGGAGAAAGTTATTCTGCTGGATTATACAGTTTTGATGTAGGATATAAAACAAATATACCCTGCCTTCTTTTCGAGGTACTGGTTAAAACTAAAGGCCTCTGTGACTCCAATAGTACTATTGGAGTCATCTTTATATTGCCCATGGTTTTAACCAGATCCTCTCAAGACAGTGTATATTTGTATACTTTTTGTCATTTTTCCAGCCAATGATACTAAACTAACCTCTGACTGTATATCCCCCTGGTGGCATGTATAAACTACTAGCACCATCTACTTTGATCGATTCTCCAGTGATGTAAGCAGCACCAGGAGAAAGAGAAGAAAGGCTACAGCAGCTGAAATCTGAACAAGAAAGTAAAAATATATAGTGAGTATACATAGATCTATGGGTGATAGACATCAACAGAACATTTAGAAACACACATTGCCTACAGAAGCACCCTCCTATTGCTCTCATGTAACATCCTAACTTGGAAATCAGTGTCAACCCTCTTACATGAATATAGCTTTGTGGGACTGTGATGAACATTCAGTGTTCACTGGTAAAACAGAAACCCCAAATCAAGTTAACTTAGATTAAATTTACTTACATTAATTATATTATTGAATCATTAAATTTCAAAGGAATTTCATTTTCTCTGGTTACATGCATAATAGATACATGATAAGGCAATCAACAATATGACTAGATTCAATCAATGTATTAAAAACAAAATCTGCACCAACTTTAGGGTTTCTAATGTAAAACAAACAAATTACCAATATCAAAATGCTCATATTTCTCCTCCCTTTATGAAGCATTGATATGGGTCTAGTCTAACCTAAATACGGTGATAAAACTTGGTTTCAATTCAGTTTTGAACTAGGGTTCCTCAGAGGGGATATCAGGCAAACACAAAGAGCTAATCATAAGACTAACTCAAATCTCAAATGTATATCATTTGCAACATGTAGAATCTGAATTCTACTCGTACTAACCTCCTCTGGTGTTCCTAATCTCTTAGCAGGAATGGCAGGGATGGCTAGCTTGAAGATCTCCTCTGTCCCGTAATGCTCCGCAGCTTCCTTCCCGAACACTGTACCCTACAATAGAAGGAAAGTCAACAAGACTTGTTATTCAGAGTACTCCATATATACTTCTTTATATTATTCAGTCACCATTTTGAGGTTAAACATGACATTACCGGGCAATGTACAGGTAATATACAAAACAGATAGAGAAAATTAAGGGGACGACAACATCAACTGGCTAATTTGCATACAGCCTATGTGACATATATCACTATTTCATGAAATTATTCTAAACTTTATCATTCCATAACTTTATTTTTCATCCGATTTTGATGAAAATTTCAGTTTTTTTTAAATTTATTTATTCAATTCAACACGAAATGAACCGGACTTGCCCTTTAATACAATGACCAGATGTATTAAAATCTTATATGTGGTTAGTAACATATGGGGAAAACAAGCCCGAACAACCCCAAAACAAAATGTTACTTTCATTTTGGGACGAATTTCCATTATTTCATGAAGTGTAGAATACTGAGAGTGAGTAGAAATTCAACTTACAGGAGCCACCGAGTTGATCCTGATTCCATGAGGTGCCCATTCAACAGCAGCTGTCTTTGTCAGGTTCTCTATGCCTGCCCTTGCAGCACTAGTATGCCTACGGATACAGAAACATAGTGAGAGTGGTATGTTTACAGACCAATAGTACAGACCAGTGAAGTATGTACCTGTACTGCACAATGTAGCGGTCCCTCTGGGGCCTGTTTCATATAAATTTTTATCTGTGGCAAGTGTCATGTTTTTTATAACAAATTTGCTCACAGCCAATCAATGCTTTGATTTCAGTAATTTTTAAAATCAAACAGTTATTGCAACTTGTTAGTGATAACAAGTTTGTTTGATGAAGCTTGCTGGTGCATATAGACAAAAGTCTCACAAGACTACATCCCCTTAAACAACGGAACAGTTCTGTGAACAATAAATCCAAAAACCAACAGACAAGTTTCAAACTTGCTTGCTTGCTTGCTTAACTCAGGTTTGCTTGATACATATACTACACAATATATACAAGTTGTCTCCAATTTTTAGTACCAAACATGTGTGTTTGTTGAAGTGAAGTCTCTTAAGGCTTTAAAAAAATACAGTTCTTCTGTGAATAACGGTCTTACACCTTGTCAGAGTTAACATGGAGAATATTCAACTACCGGTATGACCAGTATTCATTATTGGTGTGGTTGACCAGGGCACGGCTGGACTTTGCCTAATAATCCTAAGTATTGATCAACAGTATAGGGTCTAAACATTACCCCATCATTGAAAGCCTTCCAGAGATCAACGATGATGTTTACTATGGCTCCTCCATGCTCTCCCATCCAGGCATGAAAAGCTGCAAGAAAAAATATCAAAAAGCTCAACAAATATAAAGCTCCACTGGTTTGGAGTGATTATAAATATTACAGCAAATGTATAAGGTTGCTAGTACTGGTAC